>JAIOTZ010002027.1:0-25092 GCA_023374045.1 Limonium bicolor | reverse complement strand
TGTGTTAGTACTTCTTATGCTATCTGTGATATGCATTCATATTGCTTTATAGAATGATCACATATGGTATTGCCTAGATACGAAATGAATCATTAGATATGGAATGTGGAACAATGGAATGTTACGGACACCTCAGGAAGGTTGTCAGGACTTGTAGAACTGATAGGAAATGATGGTGCTGATGGATCACCTATATCCATATATGATTGAACTAACGCCACAACGTGATGGCTATGTGCTGTATAAGCGCAATATGATGTGTGTAAATGATATATACATAGATATACATTATGGGAACAATGGGTAGTTATACATTTATACATACCTATTTGATAAGAGACTTCGGGATGAAGTCTTTTTAAGGGGGGTAGACTGAAATACCCCAAAATATTAAAGCATGGATTAAATATTTAATCATATTAATTAAGGCCTAAACATGCCTTAAAAGTCAACTGAGAACAACAGTGGTCAACATAAAACAAGATGTTGCACCCTTTGACTGTTAAGGGTAAATAAATACCCAAATAAACTCTTAGGACCTAAAAATTTGTCCTAAGCATATTAACATACTATAAACATATTATAACCGTTGGACAACACTCCAACACAAAGAAAAAGCATTTACATGCTTCAAGGTCAAAAAGGGCAAAACGGTGCTCTAGGAAAACCTTAAAAATCAAATGACCTCTAAATGATATAAAATTGAATTACATGATCAAATATCATGTAAGGAACACAAAAAAACCGTTGTCAAAGAAAACCAAGCCCAGAAACACCTTGCGACACAAAATGTGCACTAAAACTCCTTAAAGCACGTTTTTGTGTAATCGCCTTCTAAATTGGTTTTAAATGGGCTAAAAGGTTATAAATACCTTTAAATATAATAAAATATCATATTATATGATATTAGGAATTTAATTCCAGAAATTTACAGATTTTTACAAATTTAATATTAAAATATTAAAAAAACCCTAAAGTGGGGCCCGCATGAGTCAATATTGACCAAGCATGGTCAATGGTCAATTAATTGACCCATTTGGACCAAGGAAACCAGATGGCAATAAGAGAGGAGGCAGCTTGCAATAATTGTTGGACAAATTGATACCTAACTTCAATTTGCAATAGTAACCTTTACTTTTTCCATTATTTCAAATCTTTCCACTCTTTCCTTCCTTCCTTGTCCGATTTCCTCCTGCCCAGCCGATTTCCTCCCTTCCTTTGAAGCTCTCAAGGTCTGTTCTTGAGCATGGAAGGCAAGCCTAGCTCCTAAGCTCTTAATGTAAGTGTTTTAATGTCATTTTTAGCTATTTTTCTTCATCTCTTCACTACCAACACCTAAATTTCGTGGCCCATCTGTTCCTATGGCTTATTCTCAGTGTTCTAAGGTTAGAACAAGAGCTAAACTCGGTTGAGACCAGTAGAGGGACCAAGGTTGTTCAAATCTACATTTTAAGGTAAAAATGTGCTTTAAGCTCATAACTTTTGATTCCCTTCAAGTTCGCCAGTGAAACTTTGGTCATAGCCTTATTTTCTTCTCCTTTTCATGTGGAATCAGTTGGTTAGCCATTTGGAGCAAGGGTGGCCGATATCCAAAGGAAATACCCTTTTAAGGCATTTTTCAAGGTAAAACCTAATAACAAGGTAGCTTGTTGAGATCTAGCTATTTCCTATGTCAATATGGTAGATCTAACACCTTGTGGTGTGCTTGATTCAGGTCGAAACCATCTTGAACTCTCCTTGCATTTTTAAGGTGATTTTTGCCTTAAATCTTACATTAAATTACTTCTTATGGTTAGATCTTTCTTGGAGACTAACTAGGCCTTGTTTGCTGTTTGAAACATGCAAGAGAAGCTTTGGAAATTTTATCTAAGGCTGGCCGAATTCAAACAAGGCTTTACCTAAGCTAAATCAAGGTATAAATCACTTAAAACCTTAACTTGATACATTAACACAAGTTTAAGTGTGTGTATATCAATTGCCGGAGTGAATGATCAAAATAAGGTCTTGTTGACCTTAAAATGTTTAAGGAATGGTTTAATAAATTTTATAACTAATTAAACAAGCATAATTGTCAAATTTAAGACATTATGTGGAAGTTTGGTAATTAAATGAAAATTCTATGGTGAGGCCGAGAATTTATATGTATTTTGGGACATTTATGTGTAATTTATTTTGCAAGCCAATGTTTGTATAAGGCCATGTATTTTAGGCCATTTTATTTATGCATTTACAAGCTTTTAATTAAGTTTAAGTAGTATAAATGCATTACCGAAAATAAATGGGGTATTAGGTGTAATTAAATTAAATTTGGGGGCTTTAGAATAATAAGGCCGAAAATGAGAGGTAAAATGGAGTTAAAATAAAGTTTATAAGATTTTATAAAGTTTTGGGGTTAAATGGTGAATTTTAGAAAGTTTGGGTACTAAACCGTAATTATAAGGAATTGGTGGTCAAGGAAATATTAAGGAGGTCAACCTTGCCCATATGCTAGGCTTTGACCAAAATAAATAAGTTAGATAACTTATTTAAGGTTTTATAATAAGTTATGTATTTAATGGTAATATTTTATAACATATGTGGTAAATATGTTATTACCAAAAATAAAGGGTGTACAATGGTATTCTAAAACCCATGGGCTATTAGGAATTTTTAGGAATTTATTTGGTGGATTTTGGAATTAAAATAAACTATATATGAATAATTATAGTTAATATGTCATTATGACACTTTGGAGAAAAATAGATGGTGGAATGGTAAATATCAAAAGTATATGGGTTAATAAGGATATTTATAACCCTTTGGTGGAATTTGGTGATTTTTAGAATTATATAAGAGTATTTGTTGAGATATATGTAATATATAGTTTTAATGATATTATCAAACTATATGTTATAAATTGGGCCTAATGACAATATAAAATGTATATTGAGGTCTGTTCGGAATTTACAAAAAATAACCATAGGTTATGCTCTTTTATAAGTTAGAAATGTTATATTAAATGGGATATATAACATGGTAAAAGAAAGGGGTGATTTTGTAAATAAAGGAAATTATGGTTTAAGGAAAAGTATAAGGTTTAATATGTGCCTATGAGGCAATACACAATAGTTTTGTATAAAAACTATAGATTATAAGTTAAAGGAAATAAAAATATCATAGCAAATGATATTAGTATTTTGGTATAACATTACATAATGTTATGTGGTCAAAAAGGGAATTTAAATAAATTCAAGGGCTATACCGAAAATATAAAGGTTGGAAAATGAATTTTAGACTAAGGTCTATAATGTTATAAATGTTATAACAATTATTTGGTATTAAGGTGGTTTAATGAAATTAATACAAATAAGGTATTCACATTAAATGGTGTGACAAACTATAAGTGAATGGGATTTATAAACTAAGGTATTTATGGAATAAACCTTAGGAGTTGTAAATGTACAACATAAAATGTTACATAATATTAGGATAACAATCTTAATATAAGTTGTATAATATGATGCAACTAATGGGAATAATCATCTAATAAAAGATGATGAAATGTAACACAAAATATAAGAGTTTATGAAACTCATGAGAATTACCTACGTGGTAAAAATATATACATACACAAGAATAATGTATATAAGGTGGATAAATATATTTTGGTTGAACACCTTATGAGTTAATGGTGGTGGTTATTAAAAAAAAATATAGTTACGAACTATAAGTCATGAGTTTTGGAAGCAAATTATTTGCTAAAGATAAAGGGATTATACAACATGTCGAATTATGAAGGATGGTGGGAAAATAAAACAATATGAAAGAGAATACAATAAAATAAATGATACAATAAGAAAAAGAATATAATATAATATAATCATTCATGCATACATGCAACTATGGGTTACACACCTAAACTGGAGGGTGGATAAGATTAAAAAGGAAATAGTGAATTAAATTTAACAGTTGGGATAGTTTTGACGTACGCGTTTTAAGTAACAAAACCGACCGTTTTAGAGAAACCCGTAACAACAACTGTAGAAAACAGAGGTGAACTGTCGGGGTTACTTATTATTCGGATATACCAGATGTAGTTAGTCATGGAGACTGACGTATAGTTTTAATACCGTTTAGATTATACTTCTGACAAGGACGCTTGACAAGCTAGCGGACTACATGGAGCATAGGATCTTGAAGATTCATACTCCACCGTAATACAATCAGGGTGAACGGTATGTAAAGGGGTTTGCCGAGTTGACCTAAGGTTGCTCCTTGGGCTCGGATTTGGTTGATATAACTTGTGTGTTATATGTGTGTGGTTACATGTATGTGTTAAGTGTTGATGCATTAATTATTTATGCACGGGCGTCCTACGGGACTAACACTACGTCGACTATAGATCGACTTATATAAACATACATATGCGTTGTGATGACATGACGGTTACTTGATATAATACCATGATATTAATATTAAGGATATGGTAACCTAAGTAAAACACTTAGGAACGAGTCACGACATTGTCGGTCTCTAGAGCATGGATCTCTAACATAAATATCACCTAGATGACTTCTAGGTACGCGTGACCCATTGGGCCGCTGGTTAATAAATATTCTCCATAAGACTAAGAGCAGATCTTAAACATTATGAGAGAGTGATGGTATGAGATTGAGGTGAGGAATCCCGGTAGTTTACGAACTACTTGGTTGTGCATTTGTGATCACTGAGGGGTTTCCTATTTGGATTCCGCTCCAGGTTATATCCAACGAGCCCAAATAGGTTCGTGGATCAGGTGGCTACGGCCTTTTTTATGGACGTCTTACGAGACATAAGTGAGTCAGGGGCCTCCGGACCTCTGGCGAAATGAGCACCTTTGTGTGTACGGGGGACTACTGTCCATGGTGAGGTTATCGGGTTGTCCTAACATGACGCCCTACTGACATTAATTAAACATGGTTGGATGGAGCCTACAAGGCTAAGGTAAATTAACTATGGGAACTGTACGCTACGGCGAATGTACATTGTACATATGGATGGGGCTTGAAAGCCAAACTAAAATAAATTGACAGTGGATGGTGAACACTACGGCGATTGTACATTGTACAAAATATTGTTGTTATTGCTCGATACATTCGATATACAAATGTTGTTTGAAATATTCTATGAATGTTTGGTTTGGATGGATGATTAATGTTTATGAATATTTGGATGGTTGATTATGTATATTATACATTTATGCTTCAGTTTTGATTATAACTGTAAAAAGGAAAAGCATGAAACCAATCTAATAATAAGATGGTTAAAATGACAAGTGACCATTAGGGTCCAGACCCGGCATACTCAGCGTCTATCGCTGATACTACACCATTTCAGGTTGTTGATCATTGTCGGAGCTGAAGAGCAGGAACAGGGTAGTTGGAGATGTTGTATGGTAATGAAGATGGTGTATGGTCTTATGGTAAGGTTACGTATTTTTCAGGATTGGGTAGACGCTCACTTGTCAATGTTTATGGTTATGGACTTAGTTTGATGTATAGGAGTTTTTCGTTATCACTGCGGTTAGCAGTTGTTTATTTTGGAAGTTGGATGTGGTTTGGCTACGTTGCTCGCATGGGCGAGTAATGGCCGGTGACACCCGTGTGAGTTTTGTAATTGTTATTTATTTTTCCGCTGCGAGACGTTTTATTTATTGCTACGTGAGGGATTATATCGTGATTATGGAGAGGGGTGTTACATGTAGAGTTGATGAGTGTCCAAATGAGCATGTTTTAGGGGTGTATTTCATATGTTTAATCAACACTTTTCATGCTCATTTCTCCACTCTAGCTTGTTTTCTTCTAGTTTTGTGTTTCATTGGTGTTTTACACATTTATTTTTTAAACAGGAGGATTAACATAGCTAGGAGTAAAGTAGACAAAGAGAGGAACGCGTGGGCGCAAACGGATCCAAAATCGGAGTTAAAATGAAGAAGATACAGCGTTTTGAAGTTAGCCTGACTCCGACCGACCTTAGGACCGACCTTTCAAGGTCGGTTGGGTCCAAATTTTACCCAGATTTGCGTTTTTGAAAGCCACTGGAATCGACCGACCTTAGGACCGACCTTGCAAGGTCGGCCGAACTTAAAAACGCGCCCGAAAATCGCTACTGACTCCGACCGACCCTAGGACCGACCTTGTAAGGTCGGTCGGGTCGAAAATTAGCCCAGATCTGCGTTTTAAAACGGGAAATTTTGGGGAAAACTTCCCCATTCTTCATTCAGTCGAGTTCTGCCCCAAAAACAGAGAGGAAGGGCGATTATAAAGGAGAAAAGAAGAGGATAAGAGAAGAAGAAGAAGAGAAGAGAAGGGAGGAGAAGAGAAGAGAAGCTCACCTCCTTCCAAGCTCCATTAATGGCTACTTCTATCCCTTGCTCTTTTATTTTCTCTCATATGGCTGTGTAGAATCATTTGTAGCTAGGGATTGGGGATTTTGTCCCAAAATCCCTAAACTCCATTGTTGAATCTTGAACTTGTGTTTGTGCTTTATTTTAGTCTTTGAGCTTAATGAAGATGATTATTGAGTGTTTATGACTTCTAAACGTGTTGCTCATGATTTGGGGATTTGTTAAGGGTTTTGCTCAATTTGTCTTCTATGTGTTAAATTGGTTGGTTTGGCCTACCGATTAGTTTAGCATTATTGTGGGATTCTATCAAAATGGTATTCAGAGATAGAAACCTAAACTGTTAGAGACTAAAACGGTGTACTCTGATTTTGATGATTTTGAGATTAGACTACATTGCAACTTTAGTGGAACTTGAGCTTAGTGCTATCGATTGACCCGGGCTTAGCTGAATGAGAAGTCTCGATTAAATTGGTTAGGATTAGTAGGCCTAGATTAGGTTGCTAATTAATTAAGTGTTCCCGTGGTTTAGCTATGAGTTCGAGGTTCGACAATTGGTAGTAAGGGGAGGACGGGTGCAAATATCCATCCCGGGCTACACCTATCCTAGATAGTTAGTTTAGTGTTTATTGCTTTTCTTTATTTCTCCAATTATAACCCAAAAACCCAAAACCCATAATTTACATTTATGCACTTTTGTATATATCCTTTTGCATATTTACTAAGCTTATAATTAGCTAGATAGTTACGAAGTCCCTGTGGATACGACCTTGTTGTACTACAATGATTGGGTTCACTGCCCATAGTTAGCAAGATAGTTTCAACATTATTTTTCCCAACAAGTTTTTGGCGCCGTTGCCGGGGACTTCGGTCCAACTATCTGGTTTATTACCTGTTTAGTTTCTGTGCATAATTTTAATTTCCTTTATTTGCCCTTTTGTGTATAAATTTGTGTTTTTTTAGGAACCTATCTCTGATGGATGGTCATGATGATCAAGGAGAGGATTGTTACGACTACACCTCTAGAGCAACCTACGACCAATACGTTGATTGTCAAGGGTGTGGATCCTTCCATATGTGCCCTCCTTGTGAGGATCTAATCTCAAGATCGGAGACTCTCATGGAGAACCAGTTCTTATCTGTCAATCCAAACCCCACTGAGAGTGGAGGAGACCAGCAGAGTGCTTATTGTTCTGAGATCACGGCAAGGGTAGATTCACCCACTCTGGAGGATCTTAGTGCTAGAATGAACACCATCGACATGAACCAGCTCATTACACTAGCTCGAAGGGAGCAACAACCAGAGAGTGAAATGGTCCATGAAGTGGAGCAGCGGACTAAGGAAAAAGACCTCAACATGAACCAACTGAAGCTCTATGCCAAATTAGTAGAGATGAACGCGATTATGGAAGGTCTACTAAACCTTGCATCGCAGCAACCGGAGAGCGAAATGGTTCATAAAGTGGATCACCTTACTGAGGACTTGAGTTGCTCTCTATCACCTCCCCCGTTCGAACTGAGCAAACGTCATTCAACCATCTGCCTGAGTTTGAAGACAAGCCATCAGAGGACCGCTTCCACCTTGACTTCATGGAGTCTCCTCCCTCTGAAGTCAACTACCGTTATTTCCCCTCCTTCTCTGTGCTCCACCCAGAAGATGAGGATGTATACATTCTCAACCTTGAGGAGGAGGAGATGCCGCCTCCCTCCGAGCCATCAGAGGAGAGTGCTATAATCAACTTCAAGGAGCCACCTCCCTCTGAAGTTAATTTTCATCAAGGCTCTTCCCATGAGCCTCACCAAGAAGTTGAGGACATTTACATCCTCGAATTTGAGGAGGAGGAGGAGCCATCAAACTTTGATCTTCACTTGAAGGATCAAGGCCCCCACCTGTGCACTAATGAAGTTGGGTGGAAGCTCAACGTACACCCGCTAAGTATGGAGGCCACCTTCCCATTTGATCCGGGACCAAAGATTGAAGAAAGTCCGCTCCGGAGTTCTCCCTGCGCCGCTCACTGAAGATAAGGATGTTTACATCCTTGAATTTGAAGAGGAGGCTCCACCACAGTTTGATCCTCGTACCAAGGATCACCCACCTCAACACTTCCACCTGATGAACGATCAGTGGAGTTTACACTTTCACATCCTAAGTGTTGAGGCCACATTTCCTTTTGATCCGGGTCGTTCTTCATTGCTAGATGATGCCCGCCCAACCCACCCATTGAAGCCGACTTCAACGTTCATATTCGATCCTGGATGACTTCACGATGGTTTGGTCTAGCCAAAGACCTTAAAGAAGGGCCGCTTACCGGGAGGCAACCCGGATTTCATTTCGTGTCTTGTCTTTTGAATTCTGTTAATTTAGATTTTGCATTGTTTTCAATAATGGGCTATTTTGGCATTCTTTGGACTTGCCCTTTTACGCCCAATTGGTGGTGTTTGTGTTGTGAATATTTTGGAAACAGGTAAGCCCCTCTGAAAAAGGGATGGAATTAGGAACACTTACAAAGGAACCTCTGGTGAAATTTTCCAAGAGGACCTTCATCTCCAACGATTGAAGGTAGCACCTCAGCGACCCCTCCCACTAGCAATTGTGCGGGCACCCTATCTTCCATCCGCATCTTATCGGGGAGTACTCGTTTCACCCTTTAATATTTGCCCACAACGACTCCACTATTTTTATTTCCTGTTTTTGTTTTCGTTCTCCTTTGGTTTTGTTTTTGCTAACCCTTAACTCCAGTTGTAGTTTGGTTGCTTCTAGTGTTTTATGCGGGTGCAACTTCCAGTCCACACCGCAATCAAGCTACGCTACTTGAGGCTGAAGCTCAAGTGTGGGGGAGTTCTACAAACTGATAACAATAGCAATCTCAGGGGAGTACTAGTTCCTTTTAGTTTTCATTCTCTCTTCTCTAATTTTGAATCTGCAAATCTGGGGATAGCTTCTGTGCTATACTGTTTGTTTGTGTCCCATGTGATTTTCCTTTTGTCTGCTTCCCGCAAAGGTCTTCTGGCACCTTCCCCGGTTTTGATTGGTGAACAATGGGGACATTGTTCAATTTAAGTGTGGGGGAGTGATCTTTTCGGTGAATTGTGTGCTTAAATGCTTAATACTTCATGCTTATCTTGCGATTGTCCAAAATAAAAAAAAACTTGGACCCTTGTGTTGTGAGTTGTTCTCATTAAGAACAAATACTGTTATGAATTGTGGGATAAATGCTTAAATTTTATTGCTTTTGAGGAGCATTTTACATGCGGTGTGGCCAAGTGATCTTGTATGGTTGGATTTTTATTGCTTTGGGGTTCCTTCTGTCTTCTTTCTTTGGGATTGCTAAGGGGTGCTTCTTTGTGAAAATCCATCAAGGGATTTGTGAGACGCCATTGTTAACCAACAATGAGAGTTGAGTGTTCTTAAATGCATAGGCTTGATGCCAAAATTTTATCTTCTCATCTCTTATGCAAAAGTGAAACAAATGCATAAATCTATTTTTCCTTTTGTTTTCTTCTCAATGCCCATTCTTGAGAGAAGTTGGACATGGTAAAAGCTCTCCAAGTCACCTAATCTTTAGAACTTTGAAGCACTTCAGATCATACCCCGAAACTCTAGATTTTGTTTTGCCCTAAGCACACCCATGCCACCACTAAGAGATGGTTCACCCTCCTCAAAGGTTTTAATCACTTTTTGCTTCTTCTTTTATCCTACAATTCATGTTAGTGTTTGTTAGTCTTGAGCATTCCTTACTTGCATGGGTGCTTGGTTTTGCTTGAGGACAAGCAAAAAGGTAAGTGTGGGGGTGTGATGAGTGTCCAAATGAGCATGTTTTAGGGGTGTATTTCATATGTTTAATCAACACTTTTCATGCTCATTTCTCCACTCTAGCTTGTTTTCTTCTAGTTTTGTGTTTCATTGGTGTTTTACACATTTATTGTTTAAACAGGACGAGTAACATTGCTAGGAGTAAAGTAGACGAAGAGAGGAACGCGTGGGCGCAAACGGATCCAAAATCGGAGTTAAAACGAAGAAGATACAGCGTTTTGAAGTTAGCCTGACTCCGACCGACCTTAGGACCGACCTTGTAAGGTCGGTCGGGTCCAAATTTTGCCCAGATTTGCATTTTTGAAAGCCACTGGAATCGACCGACCTTAGGATCGACCTTGCAAGGTCGGTCGAACTTAAAAACGCGCCCGAAAATCGCTACTGACTCCGACCGACCCTAGGACCGACCTTGCAAGGTCGGTCGGGTCGAAAATTAGCTCAGATCTGCGTTTTAAAACGGGAAATTTTGGGAAAAACTTCCCCATTCTTCATTCAGTCGAGTTCTGCCCCAAAAACAGAGAGGAAGGGCGATTCTAAAGGAGAAAAGAAGAGGAGAAGAGAAGAAGAAGAAGAGAAGAGAAGGGAGGAGAAGAGAAGAGAAGCTCACCTCCTTCCAAGCTCCATTAATGGCTACTTCTATCCCTTGCTCTTTTATTTTCTCTCCTATGGCTGTGTAGAATCATTTGTAGCTAGGGATTGGGGATTTTATCCCAAAATCCCTAAACTCCATTGTTGAATCTTGAACTTGTGTTTGTGCTTTATTTTAGTCTTTGAGCTTAATGAAGATGATTATTGAATGTTTATGACTTCTAAACGTGTTGCTCATGATTTGGGGATTTGTTAAGGGTTTTGCTCAATTTGTCTTCTATGTGTTAAATTGGTTGGTTTGGCCTACCGATTAGTTTAGCATTATTGTGGGATTCTATCAAAATGGTATTCAGAGATAGAAACCTAAACTGTTAGAGACTAAAACAGTGTACTCTGATTTCGATGATTTTGAGATTAGACTACATTGCAACTTTAGTGGAACTTGATCTTAGTGCTATCGATTGACCCGGGGCTTAGCTGAATGAGAAGTCTCGATTAAATTGGTTAGGATTAGTAGGCCTAGATTAGGTTGCTAATTAATTAAGCGTTCCCGTGGTTTAGCTATGAGTTCGAGGTTCGACAATTGGTAGTAAGGGGAGGACGGGTGCAAATATCCATCCCGGGCTACACCTATCCTAGATAGTTAGTTTAGTGTTTATTGCTTTTCTTTATTTCTCCAATTATAACCCAAAAACCCAAAACCCATAATTTACATTTATGCACTTTTGTATATATCCTTTTGCATATTTACTAAGCTTATAATTAGCTAGATAGTTACGAAGTCCCTGTGGATACGACCTTGTTGTACTACAATGATTGGGTTCACTGCCCATAGTTAGCAAGATAGTTTCACCACTATTTTGCTCAACAAGAGTCGCCAGGGAAAATGAAGGAATGAATTCCTAACTGCATGGGGATTGACACTACCTGTGCAATTAGTGCTTTTTGAACCTATGGCTCATTCTAGGGTCTATAGTTTGGTTAAGCACTATCTTTAGTTGTCCTTTGAATATGTCACTAGTGTGTTACGTACATATTTTGTAGTATGGTTGGAACTACATATAGTTCTCTTTTAGCTAGATGGTTTAATGTTGTAGTTGATGGGAATTTTAGCCTAGATGGTGAGGCAGAATTGTGGAAATATGATAGATCTTATGGCCAGGTCATGATGTTGTTAATAGGCCTTTTACTAAGTTGCTCATGCAATCTCTCATAGGGATTTGGTTGCTTATAGCAATTGGGTTAGCTGGGTTTGATGTGGTGTTTTGGTATGCTTATATCTGGCTCATCTACCCTACTGTAAGTATCTACTATATATGTTTAATGGTAATAGTTGGTTGATTTCAAATTAAAAAAAAATAGAGGACACCTTTTGTTTTCAAAAAATAATAGAGAACACCGGGTTAAATTAAACTTATGATCTTGCTAGCGCAAATTCACCATAACCAATATGGAAAGACTAAGCACCTAAAAAACGTGGGTTTTCATCACAAACAAGGACTACCTCTTCACCAAAAAGTAAAATTGGTTAGGGCTATTATCAATATGGATTTTCTCTTAGTTCTCAGTAGAGACATATTCCTAATAGTAAAGTGTTTAAAAACATTAATGCACTCAGTAGCTTTAGATTTTCATACATTACTTTTTAAAGATCTTTACTAGTTCAAAAATAGACTGTCTAGATTAAAAGCAACAAACTCAGAGCATCTGCAATAAGAAACTTAGATTTAACTATTTACAAAATATTAGTTTATTGTTTTACATCACAATGTCTGTTATCCACTCCTTGTTTATTTTCACTTTGATCTAGGTAGACCACAGACGTCATGATGTAAGACAATATTGACTTGTTGGTGGGAGTATTACAATTTTTTGTTTGAAATTGTAGATAATACTAGTATGGGATGTAAGCTGAACATCATGATCATTACAAATTGATAAGATGGATATCTCAAACTTAGAGATACAACCATAATTTTAGAAACTTATAAAATATATTGACCATATCTGATTTAGTCGACTTAAGATGAAGTGCTTTTATTAGACTATAAAGGATATCTAAGTCTCCTCAAATATCACGGTACCAAAACATTTTTCTATTTAAAATTACATCTCTTCAGTTCAATTTTCACGAACTTTATGAAATTGAGTATATCATTGTAGTAAATATGTCATGAAAAAGAACATAAGTAAGCATATTTGTGAAATTAATAACAAACACTAGCCAAAAAGGCATATTCACAACAAATACAACTTGTCCACTCAAGAGAGAGACATATATGTCGTATGCATCCCGTTAGTTGTGACCGTAAACCTCTTGAACTACATTATCAACAAATGGCTGAAGACCCTTGAAGATGTAATAATATGCCTTCTCAGTCGGATGTATCGCATCCCAAAACAAGTACTCCGATCGACGCTCACACAGCATTGAGCCCGGATTGCATAGAAATGCACCTTCCATCAAGCCTGTCCCACAACACCCTCGATCAACAGAAACATAACCTGTTAACAAAATTTAAATGATTAATGAACATAATCAATTCACATTTGACATTTAGTACTCTGTTTGTACTTTAATATTTTATGGAAAATTTCACAAGATATCCTTGAGGTTTGAGTGAATTGTACGAGATATTTATGAGCTTTCAATTTTATTATGAGTTCTTCATAAGGTTTCATTTTCTTTACGAGATATCCCGATACTTTTTTTCATTACGAGATACTTTCGAGGTTTCAATTTTATTACGAGATGTCCCTCGTTCAAATTCTACTATATTATATTTTTCATATCTCAATTTTACCCTACATCATGCCCCGCAGACCACATAGGTTTATGATCAATTTTTTTAAAATTAAAATATAAAAACACACAAAAAGTAATTAAAGATCATATAAAATTTGAATTCAATTTTTTTAAAATAAAAATTATAAAACAAACGGAAATAAAACCATAAAAATTTAAAAAATAAATGGAAACGACTAAACAATAAAAAATTAAATTATTTATAAATATATTGTTACATAATTTAAAACCTATTATAGCGGTGACTTGAAATCATAAAAAAATATAATAATTACATTAAATATGAGAAATTATTAAATCATTTTTGTAAGTTACATAAATTATTAACAAATATATTATTTGATATCAATAATCACCGGAAAAATTAATACATTTTATGGTTTTCATACTTTATTTTCTAATTTTAAATAATGAGTTTTCTTTGTACTATATAAAGTTGTCACTTTTAATATTCTTTATATTATTGTTATAACTTCGTAACACTTTAACAATTTATGTTTATTTTTCAAAATAACTTAATTTTTGTTATTTATTCATTTCAAGTTACTTGATTTTTTGTTTATATAATTATATTCATTTTTTCAAATTGATTTCAAATCAAAATCTCAGGGGTATCTCGTTATGAAAATGAAACCTCGGGGTATTTCGTAAAGAAAATAAAACCTCAAGGAGATCTCATAAAGAAAATGAAACCTTAAGGGTATCTCATAAAAAAAATGAAACCTCAGAGATATTTTGTAAAATCCGCTCAAACCTCACGGGTTTTCTCGTTGAGTTTCCCATATTTTTTTTGATCAATAATGCATTACTTTCTTTTAAATATTTACTTATTTTTAAAGTCATTTTATTGGTAAGTTTTTTCTTAGTAGATATTTTTTTTATATATTGTCAATTTGTTCAAAATATAAAATGTTTTAGTTATTTCTGTCAATTTTCACATTTATTCTTCAATTTTCTACTCGCCAACTCGCTTATTCCCAAAGAAAAATAAATATAAAATAATCCAAACATTGTCACCCTAATTTTCATGCGTTGCGCTAGAGAATCATATATTGAGAAAAGGGATATAAGTTTTAGAAAATAATATTTCTTTCGACACTCTTTTACCTCATATTTCTATCTAAAAGACTCAATTCTTTTGTCCAGTTTTCAACTGGTTTACGTATTATGAAATAAATTGTTCAGTTCAGTTCATTCTTTTAGAATCAGTCATTAGTCAATATCAGCTATCGTAGCTATTTAAACTCAAATTGTCTCTCGTATTAAGCTAATTTAGTATGTTTGACTGAGTTGACTAATTCAACCCATTCTTTGACAATCAGCTATCAATCAATATCAATTAGTATTAACTGTCAACTAGCAACCCCTAATATGCAAAAGAATGGGGCCTTGTAAACTTTGTTATCACAAATTCTTCAAATAACACTAAGTGAAGTTAATATAATAATTCAAAAAAGTAAAGGACGAAAATAAAATGATGAATATAAAAAGTGTAAACGGTTTAAATTTTGAATAAAGTTATCAGCCCAAAAACGATTTATACTTAATTAGGGGGAAGTGATATATTTTGTGTGTAGTAGCTAATATTGTAAAAACCTTTTACCATCAAAATAAACCCAATGTACCCTCGTATCAATCTAAGTGTTTATGAAAGTTTTGAAAGTATTTTTATATTAGCTATTCAACATATACTATATGTTAGTTTTGTCAATATAAGTAAAATATATAATTAAAGAAATATTTGAATATGCATTTTAACCATATTAAAAATATAAATCAAATTACTTGATAAATATTGAAGTTAAAAAAAATCTCTTTAATAATAAGACATATAAATGTATTGAAAGAAAAAAATAAATTAAACACTTGAAATAACATAATGTACCATTGATGGAAAATGGATGATCAAAGTGGATATGAGGATAGAGATAGTAAAGGGGGGATTCTCCATTTTACCATATTTCTTTGGGTGATGGATTTGATCATCCAGCGACTGGTAGATATCAGCATACTTGACGACAATTTGCTCCTTGCCACGTGCTGTTAGTTGATGCTGTCGTTGAATGCGGTTTAATTCCTCTTGGAGCTGTCGGTTGTATTGTGCAGCGAATGAATTGAGGAAGCCCACGCACTTGCGGGCCTCCCATAAGCCCATAAAGGGGCTATTTAGTGAGATGACCACTGGTAAGCAGCCCACTGGTGGAAGGCCAACTACTACAACATGTTGGGCTCCTTGACTCAATAGACCCTTCACAAATAAAAAGAAAGGTAAACATGTACTGTTAACAGCCGTTGGATCAATGGCCAACAAATCATATCATTGTGTCTTATTTTTTCTAGAGTAGATAATATTAAAATTGTCGTAATTCCACCTAATCACTATATAACGATATAATTCTTCGTATGTATTCTTATGGTATATTTTGTGTCTTTTGAGAAAGAATACAAAGGAATTTTTAAAGTTGGATATATAGAGCATTATATACCATAAGTATCTAGCAATAGCATTTTTGAGGGTATGCATTCTTATGTGATGGATATATTTTGACATAGTGACAAAAAGCAATTTATGTCTCAGTATTCCCATATGAAGGAACCCACCAAACAAAGGGACCACCATCTGTCGATGAAGGAATGCATATGTCTTTATTGTTGCCAATGCCATATACTTATCTATTCCAAAATGTTTCCACTTTGATAACAGGGGAATAAATGAAAACTACTCACATGTTTATCCCAAAACATGTGTGAGTAATTCTACTTTCCTTTAAAGTGAATATGGCCATTGCACCAGGGAATTTAAAAGAGTGAATTTAAGGTCCCTTCTCATAAAAAAGGGGCAGTAAAAGGTTTGTGGTGACAACTTTCTGTAGACGAAGTGTATTAAAGGATTTAGGTCCCTCTTGAGATAAAAAAAGGGTTGTAACATGTATTTCTCTGGTAAAAAAAGATTACTATTTTCTTTGTTTCAAAAAAAGGTTATAAGATTATTTTTCTAGGCAATTATTTTCCCCATTATAATGGGAATTAATCTCCAACTCTTCTGTTTCATGGATGATAATGGCTGATGATTCATGACTTATTTTATTTTGTTTCTTACCAGTTCTCTGTTGCACGTAAAAATCAATTAAGTACGTATAAATAACAAGTACTTATGGATAACGAAACAAATTAGTAGTTTAAATTTGATTTTTTTTCATTAAGACCAAGATTAGCATCTAGTTATATTTTTCTCGACTATTGTGTTAGTTAGGTATGATATTTTTTTGATAAGGGGCTACACATGTAAAAGTACAATGACTGAGAACCGGTCTAGACAGTTTAGGAAAATACTTAGAAAAAAACTGTTCAATAACTCATTTCATCACTCTAACTTACCTGAATGAACTTATTAGACAAGTCTAGGAGATATCGCTGGTAATCGTTTCCATGATAAACCGGCCTTGACTGTACTACATCATTTGTACCACAGCTCACTACATACGCCGCCTCGGCAACAATCTCTGCCGCCCTCTTCTTCCCAACTTGACGTTCAACCTTTGACTTATACTCAGCGAAATACTCCAACTGCTTTGACATGCTGATTACGCTCTATCAAACATTAAACAAAACATCATACATACATATATACAATTATTTCGACAAGAAGAGAATATATATATATATAAGAGGAAGTGTAGAACAAAAAAATGTACGTTAGTTGTAGATGTAACAGGATCAAATCCGGTGCCGGCGGATGCAAAGCTAACTCCGGTGACCATATCATTCAAGCTAAGATTTGGGTCTAAGTATGGTGGGATATAGTCTTTGATACCCAAATACGAAGCTGTGGAGGAAAAAATAATCAATTGGATTAATTATAGTATAACCCAAAATGGAAAAGGAATTATAACTAGATAGAGTACGTAATTGCCTATGAAGTCTGTAGTTAGTTTGCCGTCAGTGAACCGTCCGGTGGGTTCTTGATTCTTGTAACTACTACCATAAGGAAGGAAATTGCCTTTCACTACAGTGGGTATGTAATTATTATTGCCAGGGTCAACCGTTGAATCTCCAAACACGAATAAGGTCTTAACTACGCCGTTAAAGCCGCCTTTGATGGGTTGGACGGAATACCCATATGCGCCATTGATGAAAACCTGGATGAGAATCATATTGATGATGGAGATAATCTTACTCTTTCTGTGAATTCCCATTTTGTGGTTTGTGTAAGGTAAGATGATGATTGGATTGTTTTTGTGGGATAATTTATAACAGTTGGATATGCAATGCAGCTGGATCTTTAACTGGTATGGTATATGTATGTGTGTGTGTGTGAGGTTATAACTAAGGTATGTAGAGGACGCACGTAATTTAATGGCACGAACTACTTGATGACTTGGATTGCTTGAGCTAAATTGTGTGGGTGGATTGGTAGATCAGACTTGCTATCGTTTGCGGTGGGGGAACTCTAGAGAAGCTGGGGCCAGCAGAGAACTCAATTTTAGCAGTCTGACAAAATGTTCACATTTAAATGACTGTCCATGTACCTTGTTTGGGTTAGACTACTCTTGTTTGTTGTTGCCCCCATCTTCAAGACCAATATTTATTTCTATAAGGATTATAGAGTGACGGACCTAGAACTTAAAACGTTCGGACACTTTTTATCGAATAGAAATTTGACAAATAAAGTATTATAATTAATTTTAAAACAATATGTAACATTTGATTTACAATTGCGCTATATGAGTCTTTATCATTTGAAAATGATACATAATAATACTATTGTTAATGGATTTAAAATATAGCTGATTCTACATAAGTGTTTAGATTATCACCAACCAGTATTTTCATATATTTCATGAGTGAAGATTCTCGTTCAACTATAATGACAGTAACTGACAGAATCAACCTAAGTTTTGAACATACACTATTTAAAATGCCAAACATCATATTTCGACTACACTATTAAGTTATCTAACATTTATTATTTATTTTTTCATATAAATAGACACATATATAACTATATTTTTCCAAAAACCTTTGGGAGCACGTGCCCCCACAAGTTACAACATAGTTCCACCACTGGGATTATACATGTTTATCCTTATTATACCTTTTAAAGAATATCATTGCTCTAAACATAATTATAATATAAATCATTTCAGTGGTTCTGCACTTTATACTTGTTTATAAACCTTTGACGTTATAACTTTCCTATGATGGTTTTTAGCGTATGTGGTGTAGGGTAATTTTTTTTGAGTGATTATGCACTTATAATGTCGACACTGACTCACCAGATTTTTAGGGTGTGAGGTTTAGGGTCTAGGGTTGTTAGACCCTAAACACTGAACTTCAAACCTTAAAATAAACCTTTGACGTTTTAACTTTCCTAGGGTGTTTTTTAGGGTGTTTGGTGTAGGGTAATCTTTTTTGAGTGGTTCTGCTCTTTATAATGACGACACTAACTCGGTACATTTGTAGAGTTGGTGATTTAGAGTTGTTAAACCCTAAATCTTAAACTTCAAACCCTAAAATAAACCTTCAACGTTTTAATTTTTCTATGGTGGTTGTAAATGTGTGGTGCAAGGTAATCTTTTTTTAGTGGTTATGCACTTTATAATGTCGACACTGACTTGGTAGATTTTTAGGGTTTTGGTTTAGGATTTAGGGTCGTTAGACCCTAAACTTTGAACTTTAAACCCTAAAATAAACCTTCAACATTTCAACTTTCCTAGGGTGGTTTTTAGGGTGTATGATGTAGAGTAATCTTTATTTAGGGTTTATGCACTTTATAATGTCAAAATTTACTCCACGAAATTTTAAGGTTTGTGGCTTAGGGTTTAGGGCCGTTAGATCCTTAACCCTGGCTTCAAACCTAAGAAAAACCTTCGGTGCTTTAACTTTATAAGGGCGGTTTTAGGGTGTGTGGTGTTGGGTAATCTTTCTTTAGTGGTTCTGCACTTTGTAATGTCAATACTAACTCAGCAGATTTTTAGGGTTTTAGTTTAGGGTTTAGGGTCAGTAGACCCTAAACGTTGAACTTCAAACGTTAACATAAGCCTTCGAAGTTTCAACATTGCTAGGTTGGTTTTTAGGGTGTGTGGTGTAAGAAAATCTTTTATAACTCATTCTACGCTTTACGTCACCACTGCCTTGGCAGACCCTAAACCCTTACCCGTGAATCCTTAAATAAGCCTTCAACGTTTTAACAATCCCAGGGTTGCTTTTATGGTGTGTGGTTTATAGGGTATTCTCTTTTTTTTTTTTATGAATTCTACACTTTGTAATGTTCACTAATTACCTATGTATAAACTTGAAACAAGGTTGGAAACATTTTGTTCTTGAACACATTTGTTTTCGGTTCTGGCAGATAAAATATTTAGCACCGTCATGATCAATTCAAACATCACAACTACCTGAATGAAACACCGAGCATCTGCCTTAGCTGATATTATACCAAATCCATAAATAACCATATTGCATTGATTAAACACCATAGCTCCATTGAATTGGTACCAATTTGACACTGGATACGTATTTTATGATTGAAAGGTCTTAAGTTAACGTAATGTTGGTGTTTGTACAATGGTAAATTGGTATATTGTGAAACTAATCATATAGTAATTTATAGTTATGATATATTTTAAAAAATGCATGATATTACATTTAGTACATTGAGGATGTTTCATTGATATTAGATTAATGTTGGTGTGGTACTTGTATATATGTCTTTGGTATATCATAAAAAATTTTGCTTATAATTATTTTTACATTGGTTTTTATTTACATTCGTGATGGTTCTAAAAGTACAGCTTGTAGCTAATGTGATAATAGGGTTGGAAGTTATTATATTGTCGGTGTATGTTCAAATGTAACATATTACAATTGGTACATTGTAGACATTTTACTGGTGTTTGACTGATGATAGTGTGGGTACTTGTATGTATGTCTTAGGTATATCATAAACTTATTTTGCTTATAATTAATCTACAATGGTTTTTATTTACATTTGTAAAGGTATATAAGGTACAACTTGTAGATATTTTGTAATAGAGTTCAAAGTGGTAATTCATGACCGTTTAGTCTTAAGGTTTTGGGTATTACATTGAAAAATAAATGCAATATATTGTAGTACCATAGGGTTTCACATCACTATTGTGAATAGTTTACCAACATAATTGGCACTACTTTATTGTGAAAGAAAGCACCAACACCACAATGAGCATAACCAAACACCTAGTGATGCTTCACTTTTTTGTCGCAAATAATAGTAATGCTTCACTTAGTACCTGCTGTAAACCATCACAAATATTGGTAACATTTGTATTGTCAAACTTATATATATATAAGCAATTGATTCTCAAACTTATATATATAAGAAATTGGCTGCTCAATTCAGACTCATTGGGATGGAATTTGTCCGCCATCAACGGTTAAACATAATACACGGGATAATAAGGAATCAAACACCTAAACCTCAACTGACATTATACCAAAGTCATAAGTAACCATATTTCACAGATTGAAACACCATAGCCCTCTTGAATTGGTACCAGTTTGAGAATTATACGCACGAATCAACATTTACAAAATCCAGACTATAGAAAAAATGTAAACCACACAATAGATTTTAGATGTCATGGAAAAATTTGCCAGATGCCAAAATCAATTGCGTCACAACTCACAATTCAACATCATACATCTAATATGGATTCAGACATGACAAACATGTTAGAAGCATTTCCAATTGTAACACCCCGATATTTACCCTATTAAATTACATGTATTACATAAACTTATCTGATTAATCTGTAACGAAATTCATAACTCCATAACCGGAGTGCTAAAGTGATAAGTGGTGAAAATATGCAATTATTAGGTTTATATTCACTTGTATTTTACTTGGGTTATAACCTATTTTCACCATTTTATAGAGTAGTTGGTAATTATGTGAACTTATACATTTTTGGATATTATTTAGGTAAAAACTTATTGGAGCACAATGGAATGATGAAAAGGATTTGGTTGGATGCTTATACGAGACTTTGAGATGCGTGCCACAAGGTTCGAGACCAAGACGGGAACAAAAGAGCATTTGGAGCTGTGTCCGGGTTTATAAACCCGGACCAACCCCTCGCTGAAGCTACTGGCATGTTTTCACCCTGGTCCTGGTTTGTGTACTGGTTTACAAACCTGGACCAACCCCTTGCTGAAGCTACTGACATGCTTTCATCCTGGTCCTGGTTTGTGTACTAGAAACACCCCGTGGTTGAACACACCCAATGAATCCATTCATCGCCTAGACTAATTCATAGAGAAGACTTGGATTAGAAGTAGAATCAGCCACAACCCACCCGCAGATCGACACAGACAAAGCAGCACACTGATTACACAATCACATTGCAGAGATATCCTAAAATTAGAAACGCAGAAAAACCCCCCAATTAGGAAAACTGTAGATGTCGATATCCGTAAATTCAAAATTGATTCTGACAGAGGAATGCAGAGGAGGCGAACCAATTAGCAAAGAATTGCACAGCAACAACACCGATCAGCAACAACATACACACACCAAGAGAGGAGCTAGGGAAGCTCTGGAAAAGAGAAGGGAGAATGTACGCTCAACGGAAGAACTGACAATTGTGAAAAGAACGTGATAAGGGATGTGGGGAATTATTCCTGATTTATATCTTTACTAGAAATTAGAAGAGGAAAAAGAAATAACCAACTCGTCCTCCTCTTTAACTCAAAAGATGTCGGTGTCCTAAAAACAAAATAAATCCAACTTAGAATGTAATGACTGAAATGAAATAACTTGGGTTATAATAGTTTTCCTTCATTTTAGCACAGACATACGACTCACACCGTCTACCTTAGAATCTAAACCTACCATCATCATCAATCTCAAAGTCTTTTGCTTTGCCCTCTTTCATCTTTTCCTTTATTCTTCTAGGCCTCACGTCTCCCGATTGATGTTTAAGTATCTCACATAAATATCCAAGGATGCTTTCATACTGTAAAATTTGACTTCCCTTTCTCCTCTCCAGACTCCACTACTTCCAGACTCATCCTTCGGGAGTCTCGCACTATCTCGTCCGGGAGCACCCACATTGCTCCTATCGGATGACTTCTCTTTCGACTCAGATCACAACACTACTACATCAACCTTACCCTCATGATACAAAATTTCTAAGTCATAATCCCTAATAAGTTCCAGCCATCATCTTTGTCTCATATTCAGTTGTTTTTTTAAGTAAAGATGTACTGTTAACTCTTATAGTCAATGTACATCTCACAAGATGTTTCATACAAGAAGTGCCTCAAGATTTTTAAGGCAAATACAATCGCAGCTAGCTCTAGGTCGGGAGTGGAATAACGAATTTCATACTCCTTCAACTGTCTTGAGGCGTAAGCTATCACTCGTACACAAACCTGGACCACACATAGAGGAGCGCCCAAAAAGTTAACAAAATGACAGATTTTGAGATTTTAATCTCATTCTCTCACTCGCACTTATCCAACCCCGTTTTTATACCAGACAACAACGACACTAGACTCATAAGACGACAACTACGAGACGACGAGGGACTTCCTCACCTCATACAAAGCTCTACCACACCACCATTAATGGCTATCTCTTTTATCTTTCTCTTCTTTGTAGTCCTAATGTTTGAGTAAACTCATTTTCTGCCTTGGATGGGGGTTTGACCCCAAATCCCCCAAACATGCTTGTAATACCTAATTAGCTTAATATAGTTGTTTTATCTCTCTAATTTATTGAGTGTGCTAGATTGATCACCTATGTTCATTTATGGTTTCTCTCAATTTCATAATTTTGTGAGTTAGAGATTTGGCCAAGAGAGGAATTAGTTGGTAAATTTTATCGTTATTGCTAAAGATTAGTGCTTAATCCTAATTAGTAATTTAAACCCAACCTAATGGAAGGATTTATTGAGCTAATTACGGGACAGCTTTATCTAGGATTTTAGTGAAGCTACTAATTTAATCTTAATATACAACTAGATAAAATTAGGATTATAGCTAAGTTTGGGGGGCATTTGGGCGATTCCATCTTTCTAGGGCACATTTCCATCCAATCAATCAACACATCATTTTAATTTAATTATTCTTGGGAATTTTCTTTGAATCACAATACCAAGCTCGCCTCTAGCTAAACTCCATCTCCTTTAATTGCTTTTATTAACTAGATACCAGAACTCGGGAGATTACTCTCTCAATTTCCTGGCGGAATGACACTTTTATATACTACTACAACTGGGTACACTTGCCCATATCTAGAACTTGCATAGTTTACAATTTTTACATCATAAGGCTATTTTGACTCAATTACACCATAATTAAGTAGATTTAACTTTCATTATCTATGACGAATTAGACCATTTACATATATACTTTACATATTCTTGCAACCATAAATCACAAACGACACAAAAAGGGTAGCACAAATCAATGAAACTGATTAATTTATTGCTTCACCTTGTAAAATTCATTTTATTCAGAAAAGTTTTTACATGATATAGCAATCAATATAACAATCGTGACATGGACCAGGCATAACAATAATAAATCATATAAGTTCATCAGACCACCATGTAACCACATCATCCAATCCATCACATACACCACACACACATTTATTCACTAATCTACCAAGTATTACCACACACATTGCTATGTAAGGAAATAAACTTTGTTCATTCTGTGCCTACCAAGCACCAAAAAAGAGACTAGGGGTAAACCACCACAAATTGCTCTCTGGACACCCAGAGTTGGGGCCGTAGCAAATCCACCAATATAAAACCTTACGGACACCCAGTAAGTAGGGCCGCGGTTTACCCACTAACCTCACCCTATGTCCTTAAGTGTGCACACCCCCTAGAGGTACTTTTGATCAAAATAAGTAGATTATAATGGCTTAACCACAATTCATTGGTGGCGGCGCATAACCAGTGTGAATTTGTCCAACAACTTTCTGAAGGAAAAACTGTAAACATCTTTACATTTGATGTAATGGCTGCTCCACCAAAACCCCAAAGGGAGAATCAGTTCACAATCACTATTTCTCATTCATAACTTTTCAGAACAGAGCAAACACCTCAGAGATAAACATCATAGTTTAAACTTCAACAATTAATAATAACAAGTATAATAATCGTAAACCAAGTATACAGATGGTGAACACAACAATTTACTTCAACCAACCCTCAGCTAAAGAATTGCTCCCCAAATACTGAGACTCTCCATCCTAAAACAGAGTGTTCCTCTTTGACCAACCTTTCCTTCCTGCCCAATTATCTCCTTCTCATCTAATTGCTCTCAACTCTAACTCTCCTTAGTTCTTGAAGGTTACGATGTCTATGTTGTTATTTAGAAGTGTAGGGAGGTGGTTCTTCATATATAGCTCAAGGTTCAATATACTAACGGTAATATTTATGGTTGTGTGAAGATTACTTCACCGAGAGGTAATTCGTAGGCGGTTCTTTAATCTTAAGGTGTTACCCACGACTCTAACATAGAAGG
>JAIOTZ010002026.1:0-25095 GCA_023374045.1 Limonium bicolor | reverse complement strand
TCCACGAACATCAATATACCTAGTGATATATTGATATAGGTCGGATGGGAAATACTGGTAGTATGGGAAGCTGTTTATGGGCGTGACTCGATTCGGATCTGATGATCCTCTATTAAGTGATCTTTTATTTGATGGTGCTCCTTCGAACTGGCTCGCCCTTTGTCGGTTACGCTCCCAAGATGAAGGTTCCCGTTGGTTTGGTCTTGAGGTCCCGGTAGGTCTGCCAATCCCAAGCTGTTCTAACGGTTCTCCTAATTGGCATGCCATATCTGGATGAAGGAAGTTCTAGATTTGACTGTAACATCTGGCCATCAGAGTTGGATCGTCTAATTGTGCTACCTCAGCCGCAATTTCACGCCATCTGTTTTGTTCTTCCTCCTTGTAGGATAGCATATCAACTGTTGATTCGTAATTCTTCCAGCTCAGGGTATACCAGAAACGATATGCATCCCTCTTTGAGCACAAAATACCACTATCCAACATGTAGTTTAATTTACATGTACATGGTAATTCATGAGAGGTTACCTTGCCACAACCACAGATTGAGCTATCCATTTGAACATAGTCCGCCCTACCAAGCTCCTTTACTAGCTCATCCAAGCATCGGATACTAACCTTCCTGATCAGGTTAGCAATTGGAACCCTCTTGTGCTCTCTTCTGTGTTTTGTTCTTGCCGACTCGAAGTCCTTTTTCAGCTCCCTGATGCTAGTATTCACGTGATCATCAATTTTTGGAAAGATTACATCCAAAGTGTGTCTAGCACTCCTTAACCTCGCCTTAAGAGCAAAATGTGCGCTCTCTACCCTATCAAATGTTTAAGTAAGTTTTTCAGATCTATAACAATGGTTGTATTATCTTACAAATTACAAGACTAACGATCTTACCTATTTGTCATTGTGTTGCCAAAGTGCAACACATTCTTGACCCAAGCATCCACAAAATTTTCCTTGTGTTTCTCCCAGACTGATGCAACATATGTAATGAAACGTGGATCGCTTCTGTATGTATTCTTGAATTCTTGGAGGCTCTCGTTGTACTCATGCCCTGTGCTCGAGTAGACTACCGAATCCCACATAAGGGCTGCAGCTGCTGCCCTTCCTCTATTACCCACGTACGTCTCCGCCTTCCTCTGAATGTTCCTACTTATGTGCCACCGACATAGAAGATGATGAGATTCACGAAATACCTGTTGTAAGGCATTCATCAGTGCCAGACATCTATCGGTGACAAATGTTGAGGTTTTAATCCGACCAAGGAGCACCCTTAATTGTTCAAGTGCCCACACGTACATGTCTGTTAATTCTGATACAAGAAAGGCGAAGGCAATGCTGAAGTTCTTGCCTATACTCGTCACTCCGATGAACTGAACCAAAGGCATTTTTGTAATGTTCATTTTTGTAGGTAGCATCAATGCATATGACGTATGGAAAAACGTGCAGCAGTTCTCTAAAGGTAGGGTGTGCGAAGAAGATGGACCCAAGTCGTGTTCGATCCCCTAAATTGTGAAAGTATCTAAAATCATGTTATTTATCAAATTAATATGAAACCTAAAGGATTACAGTTATATGAGACAACCTAAGTTGACTTACTTGGTTCTATCGTGTAATCGTAGTAGTAGTTGTTTTTGTCTAGATCACCCAACAAAGTCTGCACCATAGAACGACCATTTCTCTTTTCGAGTTTTGTCTTTTGAATGCGGTTGTATATATCTTTCCTGGTTGCCAACGTGTCGGGGTTGATCGTGGTGAGCTCTGAATAAATTGCAGAAGGTGGCACACCATCTTGGGTTCTCTGGTCGATCATAATCTCCTCATCTTCAGTTAGGCGCTTTCCTACAAAATGACCCTCTGTCCACTCAGCGAGATCATGATTATGCCATCCATTAATCACATTCAACACACACCCGTAGCTTGTGTAATACCCATTGATTTTAAAAGGACAACCAAATTTCTTTGAACCAGATGATCTACGTCGGATGATGACACCAGGTCGTGGTGTCCTTCGTGGTTTTCAATACCTCTCGCATGTTATGTGGAAATCTAGGCCCACCCGAGAACTTTGAATTATGGTGTATATAGAGTTGGGATGGCCAACACTATCTACCCAAGCTTTCGCTTCTTCTTTACTCATAAATGGCTGATCTGTTTCAAATAAAAAACATGTATCCACCACCAGAGGTCGATTATACATCTGTTGAATGTAGTCATCCATCTCTGCATGGTGATCTTGAACTTCTTCATCAAAATTATCCCAACTTGCATCAGTAGTTGAGTCACTTTCCTGCAATAAGGGTTGAGAGAATGTTAGACGAATGTTTAAGTGTGTAATATTAGTGTGAATATGATTTACAAAAACATGAAATAAATACTTACTCCGCTTAATACTGGAATAAAATAATGATCGGAATCTGAAGATTGACTCATGTCTAGCTACTTGGACACTTTTACGAAATATTTTTTGGGAGAGAGTCTGGAGATGGTGTAGGAGATTTGAGAATATGGAGAATGAGTGTGTGAAGATGAAATGGAGGAGGCATCCCTTATATAGAGGTTGGTCATGAACTAAGCACAAGGTTACAAGTTCAAAAACGGTAACCTGGTACATGTACCTCATGTACTGGATGCAGTCCTATTGTACGTGAATAGTGACCTAGTACGTGTACCTCTTGCTGGCAAAATTAATTACCAATGGTAACTTTTAATTCACTTTGTACTGGATGCAGTCCTATTGTATGTGAACAGTAACCTGGTACGTGTACCTCTTGCTGGCAAAATTAATTACCAACGGTAACTTTTAATTCACTTTGTACTGGATGCAGTCCTATTATACGTGAACAGTGACCTGGTACGTGTACCTCTTGTTAGCAAAATTAATTACCAACGGTAAATTTTAATTCACTTTGTACTGGATGCAGTCCCATTGTACGGGAACCGTGACCTGGTATGTGTACCTCTTGCTGACAAAAGTAATTACCAACGGTAACTTTTAATTCACTTTGTACTGGATGCAGTCCAATTGTACGGGAACAGTGACCTGGTACGTGTACCTCTTGCTGGCAAAATTAATTACCAACGGTAACTTTTAATTCACTTTGAAATGGATGCAGTCCTATTGTACGTGAATAGTGACCTGGTACGTGTACCTCTTGTTGGCAAAATTAATTACCAACGGTAACTTTTAATTCACTTTATACTGGATGCAGTCCCATTGTACGGGAACCGTAACCTTGTACGCGTACCTCTTACTGACAAAAGTAATTACCAACGGTAACTTTTAATTCACTTTGTACTGGATGTAGTTCCATTGTACGGAAACAGTGACCTAGTACGTGTACCTCTTGCTGGCAAAAGTAATTACCAACGGTAACTTTTAATTCACTTTATACTGTATGTTTACATTTGAAAGTCACTATATTATGTAGCTCTTGCGTTGTCAGGTCGTGCCTTAAGCAAGCACCCCAAAAAATAATAATTAGTATCTAACTTTTGTACCAGAAACAGACATAGCCTGCTCCTTGTTACCGTTTTAACCTTACTTTTTGCACTAGCCTTTGAAATAGCTGTTGGACATGTTAGTAACCGTTACTCTTGTATTACCAAAGGGGGTATGGGTCTCCCAACATACTCATTCCTTACCTTCTGCTCTCAAAATCTTTCTAATTACATCTTGCGTGAATTCTTCATATCTTACGCCACACTTTGCTCTTAAAATCAAATGGAGTTTCGTTTTAGTTTGCACGTTAATTATGTAACTACTTTTGGATGTCATGGTGCACAATTTGATAGAAGGATGGGGCACAGCCACGTAGAAATAACTATGCCATATCCTAGTAATCTCTGTGATCTACAACGACGAGTAGTTCGTGCTCTACAGTCCCTCCTCGGCAGAATAAACAGAGCAACAATGGTGTATTTGGGGCTGGAGGGCGACTACAAGTGGACTTTTATGCATGTACAAACTGATACATCAGTACGCCGAATGATGGAGAATTATATGGAGTATAATGATTTCATCGATCATATTCCATTACTTGTTATTTATGATCCTATTGAGCCCGGTGATGATGATTTCCAACAGCAAGAACCAACTTATGAGATGCGACGTAATGTAATAGCACATCGAATAGAGAGACAAAGGTCAGGAAATAATTAGGTTATTCACTTTGTCATTCACTTTTGATTCTGTGATTCAGGGGTTTGAATTCTAGGAATTTTGTTAGGAATTTGTACATTTTGATATATTTTAGTTCTCGTGACATAAACATTAGGTTTGTTCCGTTTGGTAGATGTTTGGATTATTATATAGTTATTCACTTTCGATTATGTGATTCATGGGTGATATTTTGGATGATTTTGTGCGAGAAAGATTAAAATAGATACTAAGAAAGAAAAAATGAATGTTTGTCGTTTATATACCCGATGCTGGTTGATAGTGACGATCCGGGGAATGTTCAAGATATTTGTTGGTGATCCATCTAGCACTTATAGTGATGATCCATGGATCTTAACCGTCTCTTTTTCCACTACTTTAATACTGTATTACTTAATTAAGAGGAAAACTGAGAAGAAGTACTTACATTCGTGCTGTCCATTGAAGGTTCGAACCCGTTTTTTCAAACCCTTAATAAGTAGAAATAAAGAAATCCACACAAATTGTACTAAAGTCTATTACAACAAGGAAAAATAAAAGACAACAAATATTTCCAAGATGTAACTAAAGTTTATTACATCTAAATCCTAGATGAGAACCACTAGGGTGCACCATGCTGGCGCTGGTAACTATCCCATATGGATAAAGAGCTGAACACATCCTCAAGACCATGAGTTGTAGCCCTTTGTTCATCTTCTGGCATCCCCTGGCGATAGTATGACCAGTCCCATTCACGGTTCTCTTGATAGTATGGACGTGCAAGCTCACTTGCCTCAGACAGTAGCTACAATACACTTGGTCAGGTAAGTACACATAAAAAATAAAAGTGGTATTTCATGATGTACTATAAAAATATGACTTACTAGCGCGGGATCCGGACGATGAACCAATGTGGTCTCATAACTCTCATGGTTTAGGATCTTCGGATGTGTGTGCTTGGTGTACCAATCTAGGTAATGTGGGTCATAAGCATGCAACCGCGCACTTGTACGCTCATACCCTAGAACTAGCACTTTAGGTGTGTTATCCCACACACTATACATGGGGGGTATACACAGGTGTATGGTTATTATTTTTTTCCTCTTTTTCGGACCTTGAGTTGGGTCTAATAGGAGGTTCAGGAATGCCCTGAATGTACCCAAACTGGCGTAGACAACGCCCTGGCATGTACAGCTCATTCAACCCCATAATCTGTATGGTACCTCTATACCATGTACGTCCTCCATGAACATTAACATTTTCCCAACCGTAGGGCAACCAATCAATCTACAATGTTGGATAATAAAATGTAAACAGCAACGAAAGACATAAATAATAATGGTTCAATGTGTTAGCAACTACAAACACTTACATTAAGAGCAGTCAAAGCATCTAGATGCTCACGATAGCCTTGTAGTGAACGATGATCATGAACTTGAGAGTTAGATCTCACCCATCTTAGAGCCCAAGGTCTATCATCATGAGCACGCCAGTCTGGGCTAATCGATGGTCTTAAAGTAGGGAAGTATGCATAAATCTAGCACTGTGCATATAAAAAACAATAAAATGATTAAGCAATACCAATTATTAATACTCAATGAGTCATCAGATACTAGATGCACATTAGGACACATACCTTAAGTAATGTCACACAACCACCTATTCCACTGGAGCCGGCACGAGAGGCTATCCCGAGCTGGTGATATAACCATGCAATACCATCTCCCCATGCATATTTATTAAGATTCGTAGCACGTTTCATGGGAGCTACTAACCAAAACAGCTGTGGACTCAGATGACCATGTGATTTTCCAGCTAATATGGTGGTACCGATCAGATGGTACAACCAACCACATGCCTACTTCATTGGGTCTTCACGTCCATCCCTATAGTGCTGCACCAAGCACGCAATGGATACAGCACCGGTATTCCACTATGTCACTGTCATAATTTCAACATCTCCTTCAAAACCAAGACACTCAACCATTACTTCCTTCAGCTCAGGGGTGGACGACTGCTCTAGCATTGGACGACCAACGATGGGGATTTGTAGTATCATCCACACATCGTGCAGGGTAATCGTCATCTCACCGAATGGCATATGAAATGAGTTCGTATCAGGCTGCCACCTCTCCACAAAAGCACTGATGAGAGACATATTGTTGTGTGGCATTGTAATATCCTGTAGGTGCTGTATACCAGAATACTTAATCATGTTCCTCGCTCTTTTGCAAGAAACTTGATCTTTTGGCCAGCTAGTAAGCACCACCTTACGGGATTTGAAACTCAAAACCCCATGATCCTAGATAATGACCAATATTTAACACTTAAGAAACGTAATGTGATTTACATGATCAAATACAAGAGAAGATAGAGAACATACCTGAGTCGAGGACCATAAGTCAAGCGCTACATGACCCCCAAAGCTAGTGATAACACTAGTGAGTAGTGGACCACCAGGAACTGGCACCTCTGTCAACTTCAAAGAGGTAGGAATCACTGGAACCATTGCTAGCGCTGCTTCCTCGTCAGTGTCATCCTCCTGATCTATGACATCATCATCTTCGTCATCCTCTTCCTCATCCACATCGGGTGAGTCATCATCATCAGCACCACTACAGTCGTCATCAACATATGGAGGACACTCGATCATCACATGGTCCTTATCAGCACGTGCGTGTGATGGGCATGGTAGACGTGATGAACTACCACCGCTTGAAGTCTGAGCTTCAAATGTAGAAATCTGGTGGCTTTCTTCGCCCGATATGTTGTAGCTAAAGTTGTGCAATGGTTCCACAAACCAACCACTACTGGATGATGACAACACTGGCATGCGTCTCTGCGGTATATGATCGTACATCACCGAGTCATCCACCGCCTCCCTTGGTAGTGCAGGTATCTGAAACGCCGGGTCGTTGAAAGATTGACCCGGATGGAATGATGAGTGACGTGGTGCTTCCCTGAGGGGGGCAGGATTACTCGGCCCTTCACCAGGAGCACGTGCACGATGGTACGAGGCCGTCATAGGATGCTCCATAGCCCGGTCTTTCTTCTTCGTGTATACATTTTGCACTGCTTTTTTAAGTCTATCCATCACTACATATTAATATCACACAGTTATAATTCATTCATCATTCATAATAACTTTAACATAAATAAAACAGACAAAAAAATGTCACACAGTTATATATCCATGTCATAACAACTTCTGATTTAATTATATGGTTCCCAACCATATTATATACTCATTTTTCTCTCTATATATATGTCACGCCTTTATATATATAAGTATACATGAACAAAAACTAATAAAATGGGCAAAAAAATGTCACACAGTTATATATCCATGTCATAACAACTTGTGATTTAATTATATGGTTCCCAACCATATTATATTCTCATTTTAATAACAATAATACCACAATAATCCATGTAACACTTATAACAATCTATCATTAGTCTTATATGATTATTTAATAACATTAATACCACAAAAAAAAATTCAGTCAAGCCCAACAAAGGCTCTCCTTATTCTAGGTCGAGCCCAGTAATAGCTCTCCGAATCCTAACTCGAGCCCGGGCGGGGCTCGCGTATGCTTTAGCGAAAAAAACCTAACTCAAGCCCAGGCGGGGCTCTTCTCTGGCTAACTCGAGCTGCAGCGGTGCTCTCCGTACCCCAGGTCGAGCCCAGGCGGGGCTCATGTCTGCTTTAGCCACCGAAATCTGCCTTCGAGCCCAGGCGGGGCCCTCCTATGTCCAAGTAGAACCGCAACGGTACTCTTCCCTCTCCAAGTCGAGCCCAGGCAGGGCTCGAGTCTGTTGTCTCCACAGGAATTGTCTTCGAGCCCAGGTGAGGCTCTCCTTTACCCAGTTCGAGCCGCAGCGGGGCTCTCCTCACCCCAGGTCGAGCCACGGCAGGGCTCTAGTGCCCAGTTTTTTTTTTCAAAATTTTCAAGTTTGACCCGAATTTTACATGCTAGATCTAGCTCAATTGATGTTGAATTTCAAAAAACTAACACCAAATTCATACTCAGGACACCCAAATCTATAAGTTGGAAAAAAATTCAAAAAACTCACCGGAAAAATTTTCCAACGGTGGTCCCATGGTGGTTAGCGGCGGTGGGTGGCGGCTCCAGCAGGCAGAAGAGAGGTTCTAATGGAAGAGAGAGAGAGTGAGTAAGAGACAAATGAATATTCCAAGGAAGATTCAGCTACATATAGTGAGAGTGTTTTTTACCCGAAATTGATGTTTTGAACTGCGATTTCAGTATGACGTTTTGAAAGTGTAACAATGTTTGTAATTTAGTCAAACGTAACGTAAACTGTCTTTAACTTACGTGGAGTCACAATTATAACGTTTAAACGCGATTAAAAAGGGTTTAACGTCTTTTATTACAATTAGAGCGTTTTTCATCTAAAATTGGCGTTTTTTACAACGAATTCAATGCGACATTCTGAATATGTACCAATGTTTGTAATTTAGTCAAACATAACGTAAAATGTAGTTTTAATTACGTGGAGTCATAATTATAACATACAAATGCAATAAATACGGGTTTATCATCTTTTGTTACAATCAGAGCATTTTTTTACAGTTTACGCTAAAGAAATGATTTTTTTTATAAAAAAAATTACAACACAACATACGGTTCGACACTTTCAGAGTGATTCAACACAACTAGATGTGCCTGGTTCAATGTGCAAATATCAACTCTCCATAATTTTTTACCGCACGTACCAACACCCTTAAGCCTGCCAGCATGTCTTGCTTTTGGTAATCCAATGACGTCAACACCTTGTAAGTAGTGAGTGTAGAAGTCAACCACCTCCTTTGTTGCTGTCCCTTTAATCATGCTTCCCTCTCGATGCCAACGGTTCTTCATTTTCTTTTTCAGTATACCCATATATCTCTCAAAGGGATACATGTATCGAAGGTATAACGGACCACACTGTTTGATCTCTCTAACAAGATTAACAAGTAGATGCATCATAATATCAAAAAACAAATAAGGAAAATACATCTTCAACTGACACATGGTGATCACAAGGTCATTCTATAGTTTATCCAGTGTCTTCACATCAAGCACTTTACATGAAATCCCTCTAAAGAAAACGCATAAATTTGTAATAGTTTTTCTAACATCATTTGGAAGGATCCCACGGATTGCAACTGGAAGCAAGAGTTGCATCAACATATGATAGTCGTGAGACTTCATCCCTACCAATTTAAGATCATATATTGATACCAAACTCAACATGTTTGATGAGTAACCAAATGGCACTTTAATATCATGAAGAGAACTACAAAACATTTTTCTTTTCTTTGGATAATGTGTGATAGGCGGGAGGCAAGAATGTTTGTTTGCCTCTTTGTTGTGGCGCGAGTTCTTCTTGTATACCAAAATCAACCAGATCTTTTCTACCATTCAAATGATCTTTTGTCTTGCCTTTCACGTTTTGCAGTGTTGCACTAACACTTTCACCAATGTTTTTCTCCACGTGCATAGCATCAATGCAATGTCTCACCTCTAAATGTTGCCAATATCCAAGTTCCCAAAATATTGAATTTTTCTTCCAGATGCTCTTTTCAGTGACTTTAGTTGGTGGACCAAAATTATTCACAACATTCTTTAATTGATTGTAAATCTCAACAGCAGATAGTGGTGGTCGTGCGACTGCATGATTGATTTTTCCTTTAAACTTTTTTCGTCATTTTACGATATTTGTGACCTGTCGGAAGGTCCTCCTCATCTGAATCACTAACGAGTAAATCATTGCGTTAAGGTCCTCCTCATCTGAATCACTAAAGAAGTAAATCATCTTGAGTATCCCCACAATTGTGTGAAACATCCCTTTCTGATTGTGCTGAAGCAACGTTATCAGCACATTTAAACACTTGTACTGAATGTTGACCATGCAGTAATGTTGTGGATTCATAATCTTCTATAAACCCTCTACGAATCAGATGATCCTTAATCTTGTCTACACCTCGATATGTGAAGTTGTTCTTGCAATCAGTACAAGGACATCGAATATATCCCTCATCCGTTGGTTTAAGATTGTCAACAAGGACCTTGAAAACTTTATTGACCCCTTGTAGGTACTGGATGTCCAATCTGTCACTGTACATCACTGAGCACTCCATCTCCTTTTTCAACACATACCAGATGTCGTGAACTCGTTCCACTGATCTCCTCTTTTTTAATTAACAGATTTACAACTTAAACCTATCCAATCACATTCAATCTCACCTAGGAATAAGTTAATAATATACAGTTCACTGATAATTTCGGCAGCATTACCCTACAGTTCTCCTAGTGTATATATATACACTAGAATAACACTAGGGTGATGCAACCGAAATTATCAATGATTTGTATATTATAAACTAATTCACAACCTAGATGTGAGATCAAAGGTCATTGGACAGTCCCAACAGGGACTATCTAAGACATACCTCTATCAGGTATATCTTAGACAGGTAATTCTATGTTTGAATTGTTTTTCCATAGTTTAATAGAAAAACAAGAATAATTGAAATGTTTTAAATACCAACGTGATGAGTGATGGTCATCGCAGACAACACAATATGGAAAAGAGACAAGTAGACAGTCCAACCGTAGTAACACCTATTCAATGAAAATTAGAATAAGGTTAAAATTCTGAAACAAATTTGGCATGACCTTTGCGTATTTTTAGATACTCTACACTTTTTTATTCATAAACAAACACAATAGCATCACCATTCTCAGCAAACCACACAAATTAGGCATCATCAGACAAGCAAGTATGCATATATTAAATATATATATGATCAATGAACAAAAGCAACCACCCTATTTCAAATTAATCTCACATTTCACTACACTATGCAAAATATATTCTAATAATTGTGGAATACAAATAGAATCTAGTATAAGGTTTATTTGTGACAATATATATATATATATATATATATATATATATATATATATATATATATATATATATATATATAATATATATATATATATACACATAAGTATTATTTCTATTATCATTTTGTTATTGTGCAAAATCATAATCAGAAATGCAAGTGTTATTACCGGTTATGTTTACCCTCCTCGTCTTAATCTCATTACTTCAAAAAATATCTTAGACAACTGTTAAAAAAACCATAGACAATTGTTATTAACAATTGTAACAGAAGCAGTTGTCTTAGGTAGTCATTGTATTAGACAACTGTTAAATAACAGTTGTCTAATGAAGTCAAACAACAACTGGTGAATGACCTAATACAATTGTTATAAACGGTTGTGGTAGATATACATAAGAGAACTGATAATAACAGTTGTGATAAGTCATATTCATTTCCCACTATCGAGCCCAAAGACAACTGTTTTTAACTGTTTTCTTTGACAATTATTTTCTAGATTTCCCTAGTTTTTTTATAACTGTTAAAAAACAGTTGTCTTTGAAACACTTTACACATTTTTTTCCTACATTTGACAATTGTTTTTACCAGTTGTCTTTGGCCTTTTTAATACAATGTTTTATCATATACAATTGTTAAATTAACAATTGTCTTATATTAAAGAATTGATATGATCCATGCAAAATAACATTCATAAAACCAGACAACACTTAAAATTCCAAATCAACATTATAACATTCAAAGTTCTAAATCAACATAGCAACATTCATAATTCTGAATGAACATAGCAAAACATTCATAGTTCCAAATATGTTTAGCAACATCCAAAATCACTAACCCACATAGAAAAGTGATCCAATATGTCATCGTTCTTCTCAAGTCATGAAAACCAGCACCATGTGAGCAAAATCTAATCCACGCCTGAATCTAATTGCTTCTAAATATAAGATGTCCACTGCTATTGAATAACATCAACATCATCTTGCTTGTATGCTCGACTGTTGTACCCACATAAGTACTAGAAAATACAATACCAAATCTATTAGTTCATTAGCTTATACACCATTTGATGCTTCAGCTTATAATAGATAACATATAGAATATTTTACCTCTATAGAAATGGTCCTTTGTTTATGAACTATGATTTCCTTTGTAAATATCATCAAATAATATCCACATCAATAGTGTCATCAAGTTGTCTGGGCACTGTGTAAAACAAAAAATGTGTACATTACCATATTACAACTATGTATTGTCATGAAGAAAAAAACATGTGATGGAAGATACTTGACATGATAAGGCCATCATGGTCTATTATTGTTTAAAACACAGGCCTGTCATGGATCATGTCATATCAAGGTTACATCCATACATATACATACACAACCAAATGTGTCTCTAGTCCAATCTAGCTTCAAGATGTCCAGAAATCGAAAGCAAGACATATATAAGAATATCACATGTTATTAAGACGAGTAAAAATAATAAATAAAACTAGAAAGAAATAAGTTCGGCTCAAATCCATACATTGGAACAGAAGCTAACATACAAATTAATCTAAAATTATAGAAACCTCTTTCTTGATTTAGATGCTTTTCATGAGGATGCAAACGCTGGCCATTTATTTTTTAATATTATTAAAGAAAACATTTAGTTTATCATGTTCTAGCACACTAATACCAGTATTTGAACCACACCTTTGAGGTAAGTGTAGTTGTAATCCCTGAGACAAGTTTCAGGGTGTCGTATGAAGAGAAACCAGGCTCAGCATAGACCTCTGGAATAAGAAAGTAGTTTTCATATTCACATTAGTTCAACATTTTTTTTAAACACAGACCCTCAATTCACTAAGCCTTCATTACAACCTAGAGCAACATATAAAACTCAAACGCATAATCCTGAATCCAAAAGCCACCATCATCAAGCAGGCAGTATAACCCCAAACCATATGAACAACCAACCAAATTCTATGTCCAAGAGCCTGGATCCATGCTAATACTACAATAACCAACTAAGGCCACACGGGTTGTCGCAAGAGTAGCAAGCAGAGGCCAACCAGAGTCCCGACTTAAAAACTTAAACCACCTCTACCAAAATACTACAAGCTAAGATTAATCCTAAAAACTACAAACAACTAAAAACTAAACCAACTAAGCAAACCAAACAGGAAATGGTTAAATAAACCACCCATAAGATGATTCCAAACAAGACAAAAAAGATTGTCTCAAAAGCTCATGTGTTTGTTTGTGGATAACACAACTCCAATTCATATAATGGTATGTGGACATTGTTTCATTATAGAGTAGTAGTGAACAGTAACAATGGAAATTTATTTACAGAACATAAACCTCTGTATCACTAAACTCAAACCAGTCAGATATGGATTTCTATTTTGGATAAAGCTAAGGCTACATGTACTGAAATATATTGAGCTTTTAAGGTGGAGGTTGGTTAATCAGTAAAGAAAATTTATTTCTTAAGGAACAAAAATAGACAAGGTGTAACATAAGAACAAGTAGTAGAACTCAAATCTTTGATGAACTATTATTATTTTGTCTCTGTGAGGGAAATAATATGAAAAAGGAAAAGGCTAAAGAAGACATTAAAGATAAGAAAGTCTCTTTGGATTAGAGGTTACCTCCTTTAAAGTTGACGTGTTGAGAGAATGCTCTAGTCTACGAGAACAAAAAATATGGTTATAAACTTTATAGCATTTATTTGACCTTTTTCAGATAGCAGTAGTCAGAAGTCAGAACTATCAAACAACTCAGTAAGTATACGTAAGATTTAGGTTGGTTAAGCATTCACAGGGATTGTGATCTCTCAAAAGCATAATTAAGTTTTGTACTGCATCTCATTATCATGCATGACATGTTATCCTTACAATTATCACCATCATGTTTTGAATCATCCAATTCAAAGAGATTCGCCAAATTGCTAAAAACTTTTACAAAAAATATGTACTTGAACAACAATACCTAGTCCAATCACAACAAGTGCAATACCAGATGCATCCATTACTTCCTCCCACGTCGAATTAAATGTCAATCGACAATTTACTGAAGTCCACATCTAGCAACCTATCAGCCTCATCTAACACATAGTAAAAGAAGAAAGATATCAAATTGTGGTGAAGGATTCATTTGATGTGAAGCAGATTTCATCGATTATGCTTTCACCAGCTATAGTGTGAGAAATAAGGGAAATGCACCCCATCTTAAATGCAATCCAACAAACACATAGAAGAGTAAAAAACTTGTATACAAATCTTCAAACACTACAACAACCATTTAACAATTGAAGTGGGAGAATATTGATCTTAATGGAGTCAATTTGCGAGTTAGAAAGAAAAGAGCAAAATATTTAGGCATGATAGTTTAATTTGGTGTGAATACATATAGATTTTGAAATCAAGACTCGTAAAATCGAGCAAAAATTACTTGGTTGTTGATGAAATTGGACGAGGCAAAAGAAATTTTGAGTAGTTGCTAACCGCTTTTGAAAGCTTGACAGTGGTTGCTAGCCTCTAGGGTTCCGGGTTACTTGCAACACTAGAGAGAGGTATAGAGAGAAAGAGCTCGTCGGCGACTCCTAAGTATAGAGTTTAGGGATAGAATATGCTAATAATAGTGTATAAATCCGTTAGAGGCATATGCAATATGAATCATTAAAATATTTAGATGGAGTTGTGTTTCTTTCGTAATAACGAAACTAATTTCAGCATAATATGTTTTTTTGTCTTAACTTTTATGAAAGAAGAAGTAACTTTTTTGTAGTGCCTTTAGCATCTTTGAATGTATACTCGCCAATGCTGATTACTCGCTAGATTCTTGGATCTTCAGATTTAATGTGGAACTTCATTTTGTTCTTCCAATAAGTGTAGTGTTTTCTTCGTTAAAAATTGGAGGTTGGTTTGAAGACGGCCTTCTTTAGAAGCTAACATGCTAGCATGAGCCTTGGATTATCTCAAGAGTAGTAAACTTCTCAAATAGTATGGCTTAGATACCACTTGTAGCTAGCTCGTTAGCTAATACACTTCCCTCACTAGTAGTGGATGTGTCTCGCAGTGGTAGAAAATTGAATACTTATAGTATTGATCGCTAGAGTAGAAGACAATGGATAATCAAATTGGAATCTCTTATTCAATTGAGTATTACCCTCATAATCACTCAATATCCCTCCGCCCAGCCATATGGAATTGAGACAATTTAGGACTTACCCGTAAGCTCTTTTATCCTAATTGAACTTATTCAGTCGATAGTCTCCTAACTGTCCCCCGCCTGCTCCCAGACTGTCCTAGCTACTATCGTGTATCAACAATACGAGTCACAACACTCCACTCAATCACTCACACTACTGCTCACTACAGGCTAACTTACTCACACGAAACTAAAGCTAACACTAAGCTCAACTCTTACAATGGTTGGCTCTCTATTATCTCTAGTAAAGTATCTGTGTTTCACCTTTTACTTGCTTAACTATTACAAGTATGATCCAAGTATTATATAAAGAGAGATTACGTGGCTTTTGTCTGGTTTGTAGACTCCAACTCACTTCACCAACTACTTGGAAACCGTCACTTGCCATTGGTTGAGCTCTTGCTCACCTATATACTTTGGTGACATGTGGAAGACACCCATTGGACCTCCGAGTAACTGCTGTAGATGCAAGTTGGTATCTTAACCAAATCCTCTAATGGCTTTAGCTATTGCTCAGCCTTTATCTACAATAATGATAACCCGGTGATCTATACTTGTAGGCAATGTGTAGAGGCTTCTTACTAGCCAGCCGAAAGTGCACCTTCACCAACCGCAAGGTGGTTTCTTTGGTCGCTGATCATTAATAGCTTTCATGGAAGGTTCCAAGTGATGATTGCAGTCTCCAAGTGGTCCAAGTCGTCAACCACATCCTCATTCTGGTACATGAGGGTGAGTATTCTATGAGCTTCGCCCTGAGTGATCATGGACGAGTGCCCGATTGTTGGGCACCGGTATAATGGAAGAATCCACTTGTTCCCAAGAAGACAAGCGATCCTGAGAATCCTTTATTCATGAGACACTAAAACAAAAAAACATCAAACCAAACAAGGATAGTTTGCTATCATCAAAATCCTAGAGAACTTGACTCAACATCAATTCAGCCACCAACCTGTCCAACATGTGCCATTATCAAAAGTAGTCAGAAAACTAAAAACAAATAAACTAACAAAGTAAAAATAAAATAAAAACATATGAACATCCAAAAAATTGTTGCCCTTTCATTCTCTATGCTTAATGAAACGTACAGTCAATCTCAGGATCAAAATTATCGTCGGGTGGACCTTGATATTGAGTATTGTGCATTCTCCAAACACCTGCTACAACTAAGAAGGACAACCACAAAATTCAAATTATAACTAAAATAAAACAAGAAATAAATAAGCAATTGAAAATAACAAAATAGCTAAAAACAAATAAAATAAAAATAATGGAACAACCAAGATTAAGGACTAGACAAAGTCAAGTTCTCTACTAGGCGCTGTTTCACAACTGGAGAATTGATATACTAAAAACGAAGTAAATGACTCTAGAAAATAGTAAATCAAAAGCATCCGGGTTACAAAATATCAGTCAGTACAGTATAGAAAACACAGCAACCAGGTATCGAACCATGAGACTTGAAAGTAATAAGCATAGTCTAGGGAACCTGAAAAAGTCGGGGTTGTTTTTGTTGTTTTTAAACTTTAAATAGCAAGAAAGCAAGTAAATAACACATAAATAAAAAGTGATTAAATTAAACGAGTGAGGCGGAACCGCGGGTTCTGGTTATTTTTTTTAGCTCAATAGATTATGCGACTCTCACTAGTTAATATTATATACAAATTGAAAAATTCTTAAACTTCTTTTTATGACTAAATACCCGTCTTTAGAGAACTCCTCTAACATAACATACAAGTTATAATCCATATTTAAGCAAAACACGTATAGATGGAGAAAACACGGAGAATTTTTGTTGCCCATAATGGAAAAACCTAGTCAATTCAATTCAATTCTCCACAGGTCTACATATTAAATCGACCACTCTATTAATCACCGATCGGATCATAATAGAATTTGTAAAGCAATTCAACAAACTTGTGAAATGTATTGAAGTGCAATAAATATATTAATCTGAAACAATCCATAAGTATCTCAAATCAAACTAGTAAAGTGTAACACCCCATATGAATAACTGTCCAACAACCTAGCTCTCAAACCATTTGGGCTTGAAACTACTCACCTTAAACCCTTTGTTCTCACATGGGCCTAAAAGTGGAAGGCCTTGTTGATTTAGTATACCTATATGTATCCTTATAAGCCATCTACATAACTACTCATATGTCGATGTGGGATGGGAATATTACATAAAGGAAATCACAAAATCATCTCCAACTACAAATAACCATCCCCAAGAGTTAAATCCTACTTAGCCAGACAAGTTACAAAAAAGAACAAATGAAGACAATAGAGGGCTCATAGAGATTAAGAAAACTCTTGAGCGTGCTTCGTTATCCAGATCTGACGACTGCCAGCCTTGGGTTTGAAGATGAATATGGAAGATAAGGAACTCTTGTGTGGCTGCTAGGATTTCCTCTGCGTAAGGTTGGTGTGGAAAATAAGTCGTGAATAAGATGTGTTATGATATGATCACTTTGCCCTCGAATGCCCTCGTTTTATAAAGATGTATGCAAGAATTAGCCATGTCTGACCGTGTATCCCAGTAGGAAAGTCAAACAAGGCATAAGAATATGTGTTTATATTGGACTATTGGGCTATTGGGCTATTGGACTCTATTTCCCAGGCCCATTATCACTTAGCCCATATGAGATAAGTAAATATGTTAGATAGATTTTATCAGATAATGTACATATGTTTATCTTTTACGATTTATCTTTAACATATGTGTATATATAGCATATCTGATGATAGGGTTGTATACGTTTTCACTCATTAATAACATTCAGTCAAAACACAATTACTCTCAATAATCAAAGCTGCTAAGATTCTATTATGGTATCAATAGAGTGGGTTTACTAGGTCCTTCTATGGCAACAATGGCAAACGACTATGGCAAGTAGAAGCAAACATAGATCCTTTTGCTGGCGAGCAACAACAGCAACACGGCTATCGACGTTAACGACCCAATCTACATTCTCACGGTGGAACAACCAGGGCTTTCCTTGGTGTCGAAGTTTAGCGGTGTTGGATTCTTGGGTTGGAAGTGTGATATTACTACCACACTTAAATCAAAGAACAAGTACGTGTTTGTTACCAGTGCCGTGAAGAAACCAGATGAAGAAGAAACAATTAGGTACACCGCCTGGGAAAGATCAATCTCCTTGGCCGTTTCTTGGTTGAAGAATTCTTTGGATGGGACTGTTCTAGAGGGCGTACGCTACTGTGAAGATCCCAAAATCATTTGGGATTCCCTATGTGAAAGGTACGAGCACACAAATCTTGTTGTTATTCATGATTTAAAGCATGAATTGGCTGAGACAAAGCAAGGAGAAGAGTCTATTGTAGTGTATTTCAATAGACTGAAGCGTAATTGGGGAGAATTAGATTTGGTGAGACATACACGAAGGTGTACCTGTGGAGGTTGTATGCGTGGTCTAAATAAGCTTGTCAGGAAATCGATAGAGGAAGACAAGTTAATTCATTTTATTATGGGTTTGAATCGGCGGTATTTGTCAATTCATGGGCAAATCCTAGCGATGCAAGAAATACCCAGTTTAGAAAGAGCCTTTTCTCTGATAATACAAGAAGAGGAACATAGAGGATATGTTAATACTGCAGAAAATGCAATGTCTTTCTACAGTCATGGTACTGGGGCAGGAGATAGTTTCAAAAATTCCAGAAAGAATGTCGACACTGATAAGAAGAAATCAGTTTGTTCTTTTTGCAAGAAAATCGGCCACACTTTTGATGAATGCTACCAGAGGTAAAAGTGTAGTCATTGCAGAAAAACTGGGTGTGGAGGGTGATTTTTCGGTATGAGGGGGGTCTATCTAAATATGGTTCTTGACTGAAAAGCCTAGATCCTAAAATACCATTCTATGGAGGGTGAAAACCTGTTATTCTGACATCCCTCAAATACCTACTAAATTGTCCGTCTTTCCCATAAAGCATAAAGGGGAGTGCAAGTGTGCACTACACCCACTCTCGATGGGCTCCACGCGGACTTATGCCCTAAGGAAGGAAATTTACTAGAGTCGCCACCTAGTTTGACCTAAGAAACTAGGAAGGGAAGAGAAGGGTTCTAAGAATCGTTAATTGACTCTGATGATTTGTTGCCTATGGATAGGACTTATCTTGATCATACCAGAGATTCTATGTGGGTCCGCACTAGGTTACACTCCTTGGAAGTGGCAACGACCATGACTTCGGATTGGTTCCCGAGGAAACCTTAGTCTCCAATTGTCGGGATTGTCTTCTTTCAAAACCTTATTAGAGAGATTCATTTAAAAGCCAAGGATAGGATTAGGACGAAAAGAGAAGAAAGAGTGGATGAGGTGAGCTTTTCTACCAAGCTAGCGCCGAGAAGAAGAATCAGTGAATTCGGATGAGTATAGAATGAAGGTTTAGGGAAACAGGGGGTTGAGTGAATAGAAAAGACATAGAGTCTGATGGTTTGAAGTTTGTGGGAGACCGAAGAAGTTTTAAGTGTTTTGAGAGTCATGAAGAACTCTTTAGAGTGGGAAGGGGTTTTTTTTTGTTTGCAATGGGGTCACACCCTAGATGGGCTGCCTACGTACTTAACTCCTTGTTGAGATAAAACCTTACGTAGTTCAAGATTTTAGGTTTTGGAAGTTTGATGTTTGTGGAGTTCGAAGATATTTGAGGTGTTTGAGATTTAGAAGGGTTTAGAGTTTCGAGAAGTTCCAGGTTTGGGATGCTAGTCTGTGAGACGCTCGGGTCTGTGAAACATTTGAAACCTTGAGATGTCGAAGTCTGTGAGACGCTCGGGTCTATGAAACGCTCGGGTCTGTAAGACATTCGAACGTGCGAGAAATTGGAATGGAATTGAAATTTAATTGAAATCAAGTTTTAATTGGGATTGAATGAATTTTTATTTGAATTGGAATTGAATTGAGATTGAGATTGAATTGGAGTTGAATTGAAATTGGATTGATTTTTTTATTGGAATTGGATTGGATGTGGAATTGAAATCAAATTGGAATTGAAGTAGAAAATGAATTGGAATTGAATTCGAAATTGAATGAATTTGGAATTGAATTGAATTTGAATGAGTTTGGAATTGAATTGGATTTAATTTGGAAATGAGTTGAATTGGATTTGAATTCAGAAGTGAATTGAATTTGAATTGAGATGAATTTGAATTGAAGTTGAATTGGAATGGGAATTGATTTTAATGTGGAATTGAATTGAATTTGAATGAGTTTGGAATTGAATTGAATTTTAATGAGTGTTGAATTTAGTGAAGTTTTTAATTGAATTGAAATTTACAAGTCGGGTTGAATTTGGGCTGAATTGAATTGATCTAGACCGAATTTAATTGATTTGGACCGATTTGAGTTGAATTGGGCTGAATTAAGTTGAATTAAGTTGAGTTGATTTGAATTTGAACCGGGGTTGAACATGGGATAGATTTGGGCTTTGTTTCGGGGCTTCAAATATGGGCTTTGTTTTGGGCCTCAAATCGGGCTTTGTAAAGTGGGCTGATAGGCTTTGAAATTTGGACTGATTTGAGGCCTCGATTTTGGACTGAACTTGTGGGTTTAAATTATGGTTGAGTAGAATTTGACTTTTGGATTTTTTGTTGATTGTGCATTTTATTTTGACCTTAAGGGATGATTTGGAAAATTTTAAGGAAAACAGGTATTCCTCGCATGGGTCGTGTCTAGGACCCGTCATTCATGGAGGATACCCTAACCTTAAGCTTTTCTAAAATGGGGTGACCTATGGGCTAACTAGGGCGTCCTATGTCTTGGGCCTCTATATTGAGCTAGGCCCAACAATTGCCAAGATAATCTATATTATATGTAATATATAATCCAGATAAATAATTGTGGACCTAAAACTGAAGATAAACAACCAAGTAAACAAAATATGGGCTTAAACCACAAAACTTTGGGTATATACACTTGCTTCTTCTTTATTCCTATACGCATAAACCGAAACAAAAGAAACAATCACTAATAACAAAAGGGTTTAACCGATTATTCTCTAGTTTTTTTTTTTGTTATGAAATCCTCTTATTTTATAGAAGCAATTAGCCATAAGTGATCCTACGCTACGACAGATGGAGTTGCATACACGAAAAAGAAAAAAAAGAAATGTGCGCATAACAAAATCATAATATGATACCGCACGTATCCGTGAAATTGGCATACATGAAGTAATATGAGACAACGGTAAATTTGGTTAATAATTGTACCGTATGAGGAATAATGAAGCAAAAAAAAAACTATGTTGGGTCTTTTGGATAGGATAAACACGATCTGCAAACAGAGGCAGTAGACTAGAACCGAGCAAAACAGGGAGTAGACTACAAAGGAGAAATAAAAGATTGGGTACACTCTATACGAACTAAAACAAATTTGTTCTGGTGGCACTCTGATTAGGCGTTAACCTTGACTTGGGCATAAACTCAACGAAGTACAAAGATCAGGAAGGCAAAGAGCGCTCAATAACCGGGATGACACTGCGTGAAAATGGCAAGATTCAATACGATATCAACATGAGTTGAACAATTCACACAACATTTTTAAAAACGACAGAAGAGAAACCGACGAGTGAAGATTAAAAGTGGACAAAAACACTATAGATCAAAACAGAAGTTGAGATCAAAACTTGCAGCTTATATTCAAACAATTAGGGTTCTGAAATCAGGAAGTCGAAGGCACAAACAAATAGCAACACAGATCGAATGTATTATTTGAATTAACATTCAACTTAAACAATTAGATATATGTAGCATAAGATTAAATACCCAAATACAATAGAAGATTCTAAGTTCATAGAGAGTACTATTAATCCAAAATTTTCGACATATACTCTCTGAACTTGATTCGTGCAAAGAGCCATGCTTCCGCTGATGTCCGACGCGATTCTCGTTGAGGAAAACACCATGTAGTCTGATCTACTCGGTCTATACCCCGTTGTGGGTACGATTAGTTCCTTCACTGTGTGAATATGAATCAAATAAGTTCATAAACTATAAAGCAAAGCGCACCAGTTTATAGTTTGAAGAAGATGAAACTCAAAAATGAAGGAAAATCAAAATAGATGACACCACAGAGGAGTGAAAACACGAAAAGGAATGTGAACTTAGCTTCAGATTGGTGGGTTTCATTTTGACAGAGGAGAACAAATCTCGATTGGAAGATGGTGTATGACTGGCGTTTGACAGTGAGAGAAGAGACGCTAGTTATCCTTCAGCCTTCGGTTTCGGTCATAGACGGTGGCGATCGGGATATGGAAGCCATTATTTTGTTTTCTTTTCGGTTCACAGGCGCTGGAAAATCGAATGAAGATGACCAGAAGCTAGAGTTGGATTCGTCTTGTTTTTTCTGTTTCAAGGAGAATGAAGGAGAGGGGCAAGTCGTGCGGCTACGGTTTATTTTGAAAGCTGAATGGAGGAGAAATCGGGAATCAATGATGGTGATGGTGGATGAATTGGAACGAACAGAGGGAGGAAGGTGATCGACTCAGATTGCAGGAGATGGTGGTCTCTGATTTTTGTATTGAAAATGCTGAAGGAGGAAGATGATAGCTATGTTACTTGTTTTTCTAGATTTTGATTTCTTCCATTGCGGAAAGAATGAGAGTAACGCCAAAGATCTCCGGATTGATTTCTCCCTTCAAATATTTGTTGTGTTGTTTTCATTCATAAAGATCAGAGCAGGGTTTTTTTTTGGAAGCCGGTGGTGGCTGTTCAATAAGAAGGGAATGCAACATGTGATTATGCAATTTTTCTAAGATGGGTGTGAATCATGCATGATTAATGAATGTGAAATTACCAAAGATGGGAAGACGCATTTCGTATGTGCTATGAGAAATCAAGTTTTTAGAAAACCAGTTTTGAAAATACGTGTTTTCGAAGTGGTGGATTTTCTCAATAGGAATTTTGATGCTCAATCATTCGTAAATAAAAATAGGGAGTGGGGAACCCTATACACATTGATCTAAATAAATTCAAAGGGAATGTGTAAACCTATATATGTGATCTATTCAGAAATGGACAAGAGAGAAAAGAATGTTAGGGGAAAACCTATACATCAATTCTAAAAGTCATTAAATGGAGGAATTCCGAGCTAAACTTCTTTTGAACTCTACTGGTCTGTCTTCGGGCTTCTAACTGACCACTCATTCATGCTCTGGCTCTTGAATAAATGCTCACTTGTCTTCGGGCTCTTGATTGGTCGCTTGCTCGTCTTCGGGCTCTTGCAACAAAGTGACACTGTGATCAAGATATACAGGTTGGTGTTCTTCTGACTCTCAACAATTTTGAACTTAAGCGGTTGTTACTAGTCTTCATGTTGTTTGACCCGAGTTAGTGCACCTCTAATTTTCGGTTCAGACTACTGTTGTTGATATTCATGCGCTCCACTTGCTCCGACGAGGAAAATGAGGGGCGTTTTTTTAGAAAGGAAAGGTGAATGATCGAGCACAAAATCATTGTGAAAATCCACCACTTTTGTGAAAACACGAAATGAGTAGTACTCTCCATGGTAATGACCGCTGCTTTTGAAGGTGGGTTGAACTTCAAAAATAGCGGGTCACAACATGGGGACTAAATCATTTATTTTGAAATACGTTTGTGGAAATCAATTTTGAAAATTGTTTTTGAAATAAACTCCATGAAAAATGTTGTTCCGAAATTCATTTGTGTAAAGTAGGTTTTCTTGAAATCTGTTTGTGAAAATAGTTTTTGAAACTACATTTGTGAAAAACATTTTTTTAAATCATTTGTAAGTAGTAGCTTTTTGAAATCTATTCTTTGCAAACCATTTTACAAAGTTTGTTTTCTGGAAGACTTTGATTGAAACCATTTTTGAAAACTGTTTTGGAAATAACAATTTTGAAAATCATTATTTTTTGAAATCATTCAAGATGGACGATGTAACGCCCCTACTTAACATAATTACAGCGGAAATAAAATACTAAAGGCGTACAGATCATCGGGTTCCAAACACCCGGCACCAAACCTCACCAATTTACAACTTACAATCCACAAAAGCTACGGTCTGAACTCGAGAAAAACTTAACACAACATAATAGAAATTAAACATATTCTCTCTCCACAGAACCTAGTCCCATCCCAAACGCTCATTCTCTTCGTGGCCACCTGTAAATCAATTCGTACCTGCAAGATGAAACCAAGCAGCCCACCCCGAAAGGGGCGGGTCAGTTCCCTGGAATGGAAACTGGTACAATTCTCCAAAAACAAACTTATAAAAATAATACTCTAAAAAAAAACAGTAACATGAAAACAAACTCTTAAAAGTAAAACAGAGATAAAGCACTTCAAAACAATCAAGTTAAAGAGAAAAGGAACAAGACAAAGATAGAGATAGAGAAACTTCCAAAAAACAAGTCATCCACTTAAGTAGTAGTCACACCACATAGTTAGTAAGCATCCATTGTTGATGTTAGAACCATTCCCATCAGGAGTAGAAAAACCCAGATAGCCACAAAGGACTAGGAATGATAAAGTAGATCCAAGAACCAAGAACTTGAGAGTGGAATAATTTAACTGGGAGAGATGGCCCCCACCGCCAATCACGTCCACTAAGGACAGGGGATATACAGCCCCTCACTGTTCATCACGCCACTAAGGACAGGGGATATACAGCCCCTTACTGTCAAATATCACTGCCCCTATGGCGAGGGATATACAGCCCCCTACTGTCAAATATCAATGCCCCTATGGGCGAGGGATATACAGCCCCCTACTGTCAAATATCAATGCCCCTATGGGCGAGGGATATACAGCCCCTACTGTTACCATTAAAGACGAGCGCACGTCGAAAGAAAGATTTCAAGATTGACCTTTTCCAAAATCCCGCTAG
>JAIOTZ010002025.1:0-25101 GCA_023374045.1 Limonium bicolor | reverse complement strand
GGTTGGTCTTATTAATTCTTCAGCTTAGAGGGAAATGATATTAAATCCTTCTAGGTATGATCCCACATGACTCACAACTTTATCTCTTTGATACTACACTTCGGTTGAGTCATAATCTAGATGTTGAATTAATCTGCGTAGCAACCCCAATGTTTGATTTATCTTACAATTCATAGCATTTGCTGGCAGCTTGAAACTCTTTTCTATGTTCTCGGTTGGGGGTGGGAGATGATTAGATTGCCCCCTTTCCTCCCATTGAGAGGGGCCGTATGATCCCATTGCACACACCCAACCTCCCTCCGTTCTGACTGATGTATCTTGCCTCTCTCGGTTGTATTATTTGACATGTACACATTGCTTGAGGAATGAGGAACTGTTTGTGGACTAACGAGATGGACTTTGGCTAGGACTACCGGGGGCTCTCCTTTCAAACGCGAAAAACGGTTGGTGTACCTCTTCGGATCCCTATCAGCTCGAGTGAGGCGGCGTCGATGCGACCCCCCATAGCAGCTCTCTGTTTACAAATAAATTGTGTTATTTTTGTATTCATTTGTTTATTGTTCTTAATTATTTGTAATCTTAGGATTCATTCATTCCTGTAAATACCACCATTTGGGTTTGACAATGAGTTGATTCGTGACTGTTGAGCACATTTCATAGTGGATTAACGTCTTTTTGGTTATTACTATTTGAGTCACTGTTGGCCAGGTCTGAGGGTAAAAGGCTCATAAGTCTATTCTTAGAATCGATTGTTTATGATACCATATTCACATTCGGGTTTAAACTCAAAAGTCTATTTGCTTGTTGTATATGCGATCTACTCTCTGGTGGGATCTGTTTCTTAATCATCAATTATTTGTTGTCTTGTCCATTGCAATGCTCCTGGGTTTAATGATTTGATTCGAGACGGTCAATTGAGGGCCTACGATCTCATTATGTCGTGCTCGGTGTAGGAATTACTCATACCTTGGTTTCATGTTTTTAAAGAGGTACATGCAAAACGGATGAGACTTGAGCACGACTTGCTTGGCTTGGAGTTTACCGTGGACCTTTTGCTAATGAACCATGTTGTTGGTTTTGGGGGCTTGCAAAGACGGGATTATGAACATTTGACTGCGGATTCGACTTTGTCTTATGTTTGATTAAGTAATGAACCGGGGGCAGGCCACCCCGTAGGTTGGTTTCCTATCACTTACACCTCTTCTTGATCATGACCAACATGTTTACATTTCTAGTATCATTGTTTGCTCCCTGTATATAGATTCGATTTGAGAAATTGAGTCAAAGCATGATTCTAGTTTGATCTTCACTCGGGACCAACTCATTTAATTGCCAAATCTTGCTTCAGTATGTTATCTCTAGTTGATTTACTCGTGACATTGTTATGATCCTCATTTGGGTCATTTTTAGAAAGTCCATAGGACAAACATTAGGGTAGCGGATGTCCCCCATGCTTAGTAGATCATTGGTGGTGGTGACACCCTATACACAAACCACATCTTTAAAGCCCAACGTCCTTGTAATTTACAACCATACGAGCCCTTTGTAATTCATACTCATCTGTTCAAAACAAATCCTCTCATACCCCAAAACCCGATACTTTTCATGAATTGTTCGAAGTCAAACCTCTCCACACCCTAACATCAAATACTCTCCCTACACTCATCAAATACACCTCAACCTCCAAAGACATTCGAAATACTTCCAAAAGTTTCAAGACCAAACACAAACTTCACCCAAACTTCAATTGTCTCATAGATTCAAGTCATCTTCCAACCTCAATTTCAAGGCCCATTTCAAAGCCTAAATTTGAGGCCCATTTCAAAGCTCAATTCGAGACCCATTTCAAGGTCCCAATTCGGCCCAACTTCTAAGGTCCATTTCAAGGCCCATTTCGAGGCCCAATCCAAGGCCCAGTTTGAGGCCCAATCTGAAGCCCATTTTAAGGACTGTTTCAAGGCCCATTTCAAAGCCTATTTCGAGGCCCATTTCAAGGCCCACTTCGTTCAAACATTCAAGGCCCATTCAGCCCCACGTTCCAAGGCCCGTTTTGGCCCAACATCCCAAGGCCCAATTCAGCCCACATTCAAGGCCCATTCCAGCCTAACGTTCCAAAGCCTAAACCTGGTCCATCAGTTCAAATTTGGCACACAATCAATCCAAAAACCGATGCAATCCCATCTCAAATTCAAATCCATTCAATCCAGCCCAAATTCAACCCAACTTGTAAATTCCAATTCGATTCAAATTCATTCAATTCCAATTCAACTTCAATTTCAATTCAATTCCAATTTCCCTTAAACTCAGAATGTCTCACAGACCTGAGCGTCTCACAGACTTTGTTATTCTAATGATTCGAATATCTCACAGACCAGAGCATCTCATAGACCCGAGTGTCCCATAGATCCGAGTGTCTCACAGATTTCGACATCTCAAGATTTCAAAGTCTCATAGACCCGAGCGTCTCACAGACTACAACACCCCACATCAATCAAAATGCCATTTTTCACTCAGCCATCTCACCTCCAAACAACACCGTATTGTCTCACAGACCCGAGCGTCTCACAGACTTTGTCATTCCAATGATTCGAATGTCTCACAGACCTGAGCATCTCACAGACCCGAGCGTCTCACAGACTCGAGCGTCTCACCGACTTCGACATCTCAGGGTTTCAAATGTCTTACAGACCCGAGTGTCTCACAGACTAACATTCGAAACCCAAAAACTTCTTGAACTCCAAATTCCTTAAAAGCTCGAATCCCTAAAAACTCTTCAAAACTCCCAAAACCTAAAAAGCTTGAACTACGTAAGGTCTGATCTCAACAGGGAGTTGAGTACGTAGGCAGCCCATCTAAGGTGCGACCCCATTCCAAACAAAAACCTCCTTTTCCCCTTCTAAGGTGGCTCTCATGTCTCTCAAACGCTTAAACTTCTTCGAATCCCACAAACTTCAAACCATTCGACTCCAAGTCTTGTCTATTCACTCAACCTCAAGCTTTTTCCAAATCTTCCAGTCTGTACTCATTCGAATTCATCAATTCTTCTTCTTGGCGTTAGCTTGGCAGAAAAGCTTGCCTCATCCACTCGTTTTCTCTCCTCCTGTCCTAATCCTATCCATGGCTTTTAAATGAATCTCTCTAAAAAGGTTTTGAAAGAAGGCAATCCCGACAATTGGAGACCGATTTTCCGGGCACCAATCCGAAGTCGTGGTCGTTGCACTTCTAAGGGGTGTAACCCAGTGCGAACCCACATAGAATCTCTACAAATGACCAGATAAGTCCTATCCATAGGCAACAATTTCAGAGTCAACCAACGGGTCTTAGAACCCTCCTCCTCCCTTCCTAGTTCCATAGGTCAAACTAGGTGGCGACTCTAGTCAATTTCCTCCCTTAGGGCATAAGTCCGCGTGGAGCCCATTGAGAGCCGTGTAGTGCTCACTAGCATTCCCCTTATGCTTTCTGGGAAAGACGGACGATTTAGTAGGTATTTGAGGGATGCCAGGATAACGGGTTTTCACCCTCCACAATGGCATTTTAGGATCTAGGCTTTTCAGTCAAGAACCATATTTAGATAGACCCCCCTCATACCGAAGAATCACCCTCCACAGAATGGCGACTCTGCTAGGGAGACTGAACTCCATCCAAAATTGTCAGGGTTCCCCAACTTCTTTCAAAACCTTTAAGAGATTCATTCGAAAGCCATAGGATTACTCTATTCCACACTTAGAGTGTGTTTGGTGAGCATAGCTATGAAATACCCCGTAATTAAAAACAGTGATTAATTAGGCTAATTATATTTTTAAAAGCTTAATTACACTAAAATAAATACTAGGGAACAAATCCCGAAGGAAACGGACCTTTAAAATGGGTTAAGGGCATAAACGAACCTTAAAGCACGTTTTTCGAGGAAACCGGGAAAACGCGACTTTAAGCGGGTCAAATAGACTCGTAACAATTTTGGTCAACTAAATAGTCACTAATAAATATTAGTGAAGCTTTAGAACCAATAAAATTAATTAAACGAAAAATTCCGGAAAACGGGTACCGGTTAGTGAAAACTATAACAACCGGTAAGTTGTGTGGGTAGGAGTACAAATAAACAAACTAAGTGTGTCCACTTTGCAAATAAAAATAAGAATGTGTGTGTGTGGGTGTGGGAGCCGATTTCCCTCTCACTCCCCCTCTCTTTATTATTCCTAATTCACTAAATGACAAAAGGAATAAGTAAAAAGAAAACAAATTCTCTCACCTCACCACCCATCCCCCTCTCTCTCGATTTCTCTCACCTCCCTATTCTCTCTCTTCCTCCTTGCACGATGACAATGGCGATTTGGACAAACCAAACCAGCCCTCTCCTTCTCTCTCAATTTTGAAGGCTCAAACCTTGTCCAAAAATCATAAAAACCATACCACTAGAATCCCCTTGCAAAGGAGAACATTCTCCTCCTTTCAAAATCGAAAAGCTCAACTTTCATTTCGGTGGGTGTTCCCCATTTGAAGATTCAAGTCCACCATTAGAAGCACCTTCACCTCCTCTTCATCTTGAGGTAAAAAGAATTTCGAAAATCCACCATTTCTAGCCCTCATTGGCATTTTAAGAATTTTTCGGTTTTGAATGCCTTGTTCTTCTTGCTCCAGCCGATTTGGCTTCTCTTGTGGGCTAGGAATATTGTTCTCTTGCTAGTCAAGAACTCCATCTACTCATTGGAAGGTAACACTCTTTTCTAAACCCTAAAACTTAAATTCTAGGGTTAGTATAAAATTAATGCTAAATGGTATGGTGTACGTATTTGTGCTGTAGCACTTTGTGTGTGGAACCCTATTGGGACCGAGAACAAAGAGAAGAAAGGAAGAGAAGGAAAAGAAAGGAAAGAAAACTAGCAAAGCAAGGTAAAACCTCTTACCTTGAGCTAGTTTGTATTGTGTATTGTAGCAGTTTTGGAGTAGTAAAATGAGGAGTGAATTGAGTAATGAGTAATGAGAATATTGTAGCATGATGAATAATGAAGTTGTAACAGTTTTGAAGTTTTAAATGAAGTTTAAAAGCTTGGGAAAACCATTGGGTAACATGTGTATAAGTGCAGGAATTTTAATGTGTGTAGTAGTTTGAATGGTGAGTATAGTGTATTGTATAAACAGGTTGTGAGAATGTGAATTGTGAGCTGAAATAATGTGTGGAGAAAGTAAGAATTATAGGGGAGACCATGTCAAAATTTGTGTAGAAAGGAGAGGACTTAAGTTGTTTAAGAAGATGAAGTATTTGGAGAGTTTAAAGGAATGTTTAGTAGCTTGTAACAGATTTTAGTATGAGTTGGTAAATGGGATGGAATTGAGTTGAGAGCTAGTGTATTTAAGATGCCAAAAGTGACATTAGTGGAGGGAGTATGAGAGTAGAAGAGTTAAGATGAAAATCTGTAGCATGAGAAGGAAAACAAAAATCTGTAGCATAAGTAGAATAAAAACTGATGCAAGTGTTGGGAAGAAGTGGAGAAAAATTGTGTAAGTGAGTGTAGGTATTGTGTAGTAGGAGTGGAGGATGAATTAAGGTGATTTAGAGTGTGTAAGTAGTGCTAAATCATGTTAGGATCCATGTAGGAAGAGTGGGGAAACAATGGGTGAAATTGGGAAAGAAAAAATAAATCTGTAGCAATGTTCTGGAACCGTCCGAGCCAGCGTCTGGATCGGACGTGGGTCGGACATGGCTTAAATAACGAGAATCAAACTTTCTGGAACCGTCCGACCCAGAGCCGTGAGTCGGACGTGGGTCGGACGGGCCTTGAGAAAACACCGGTAATTCTTTCTGGAACCGTCCGACCCAGAGCCGTGAGTCGGACGTGGGTCGGACGGGCCTTGATAATCGACAAGAAATCTTTCTGGAATGGTCCGACCCAGGGCCGTGAGTGGACGTGGGTCGGACGGGCGAAAATTTTCTTCATCGAGGTTTCTGACTTCGTCCGACCCAGAGGTTGGGTCGGACGTGGGTCGGACCTGACCTGGATGACAAAATCGAAACTTTCTGGAATGGTCCGACCCAGAGGGTATGGGTCGGACGGAATAGTGCTGGGTCGGACGGGAGTAATTTCAGAGGACGAAAACCTACTGGAATGGTCCGACCCAGGGTTGGGTCAGACGGTGGGTCGGACGGCCCAAACACTTACAAAAAAAAATGTTTTAACTATATGACTATAGTAATCATATATACACATATATGCCTATATACCTATATGCATATATATGTCGTAATACACCATTGATGAAGTAATAATGGTAAGGAAGTAAGTAATTTTGTAAGAAAACAAGTTTATGAAGTAGTAAAGGAAAGAATGGTTTTGTAACCAAGTGAGAAAGTAATGGAGAGTAGTAAGTATGCATTGAAAATATCAATGAAGGAGTAAGTAGATCAATAATAGATCATTGATCATACTACTTCATGTATGTATAGGAGTCCCATAGTTGAGCTCCAAAGGAACCGGTAGTACCCTACGACGGTGAACGGTATGATTTCCTCATGCCCTGTATCCTAACTTGGTTACCCCGATTTGTGTGCTTATGTGGTCACCAAAGATAAATGCACGAATCGGACTTATATTGCACTTAATTGTGTTTGAGCTATATTGTTCTTGTTTTATGCCCTTGAACACTTAGTTTGTATAATTCATGAAATGAATGAATGGAAATGAAGTGCATGTGTGTAAGTATGAGTACTTGTGTATGTATGTATGTATGGAAGTAAGTATGGACTTCTACTAATTCCTAACAACCTAACTCCTAACATGAGTAATGAGTAAAATGGAATGAGTAGAAGCCCGATATAGTTTCGGCCACGCGTGAGGATAAGGAACCACAAGAGGTTGGAACCAAATCCTGGCTATAATCTTTCCTTGGACCAAATCCCTTGAATAGGTAGCATCCTGGATTAGTGAGCCACCCTAAAGCCCGGTGGTGGGATGTAGTAATCCCTGCCCGGAGGTCATACCGACTTAACTGGAAGTAAAGTATGTAAGAAGTATGTATTGTATTTGTATTGGTCTTGACTATTGTAAGTCATTGACCGGAGTAAGAGTATTGAACACCCGATTAACCCGGGTGTGAAATAAGGCTAACAAGACCTTGTATGTATTGGAGAATTGTATCTCCGTGATGCGGTGAGTATGGTAAGTGTGAATGAATGACTTGCATTGTATTCCTTGTATGTATTGTATGTATGTATGCTTGGTAAAATGAATGTATTGTATTGTATCGTATAAAGCATGTATGTATGTATGAATGAAACGAACCACATGTACTCGACCAAATAGTTAGCGTACCCTCGCTAGTACGCGGGGTATGCGGTTATCATATGCAGCGTAAGCTGACCCCCTAGGGGGAATGTTTTTACTCCACAGGTACCCGCGAGGCGTGAAGGTAGAGTAAGGGCAGCATGTAATTCTTTTTGGAGTAGTTAGTAGGAATTGGAATAGTGTACTGAGTTGTACACGGCTAGAGCTTTTTGGGTAGCCGGTGTACCTTGTGGTACACCTTTTTGGATATTGAATTCTTGCTTGAATAGTAAGGAGTAGTTGTATAAACTCATCATTTTTGGGAAGTAGACATGGAATGTAATTTGTATACTTTAGACACTCGGTAATCAAATGTAAGTAAGTATTCGGTATTGTGTAAAGTAAGTAGTATGTATGTATTTTCTAATCGTCAGACCAATACGGTAAGTAGTAGTAGCCTTGTTAACCTTGGATGGTTAACGGCAATGTATCACCCGCCGGGGGAGTAGGTAAGTATTCCGCTGCGAGTAAGGTAATTATGGGAAGGATTAGAGGATAATGGAAGGATTAGCGGTTGGGGTGTTACAAGCTAGGATATGAGTGAAGAGCTTATAGTCGGCCTCATATGCCATGTGTGTTATATCATTGTGTGATTATGCTAGACTAACTTGCAGGAACTCCAGGTAGGTGGGCCCATTAGGGGTCTAACTTCTTCCTTCTCCTTACGTGCGCATTTATTTGTCACTTTTGGTTGTGATTATGAGCTGTTAGGAATAGTTCTATGGGAGTCGGATTGGGTAGCTTAAACATGCATTCCTCTAATGGACATGCATACCAAAAAAGATGCAAACATCCAAAAATTGCATACATCCAAAAATCCCAGAAAATGCAGTCACTATCATATCGTGGAGCTACCATGCGGGAGTTGTCACTCCCTAAAAATTCCTAAATTCCAGGAGCCAATCATCAACCGAATACATTCTAAAACAGCTTCTCCCACATCACACCCGACAACTAGACCATCTTTAGAGCCGACATTGACAAGATGAGTTTCATGAACCATCAACTGAAACTGACTCAAGCGAGACTAGGTGTAGCCTTATCACTCATGCATTGCATACAATACAACAAAAAACATTCATTCAAATCCAAAGTCAGCATTGTTGTCATCACCACCACTTCATGCATCTTGTACATAGTAATTCCATATTACCACTGTATAATGCATTGTAGATAGTTGCATTTGAATACTCCCATATCGGAACGACATCTTTGAAGAAAGTCTTAAGAAATTGATTGAGTAGAATGCTTGAACCACTAAACTCTTGACCCGTAAATTCACACAAGGGTCTAATCAAAATCAGCACCACAAATCAAGTGAGTAGTGTGCGAAGAGCGGTATTTTCCCTTGAATTTCGAGTGAGCGTTTTGGACGATCCACTGAGCGATGAGGGAAGGTAGAGATATCCAATGGAGGTAAAACCATGAGAGACTTGTGCATTCCTTTAGCACATGGAGAGGCCACGATGCTAAAGTGAGAGTAATGTTGATAAACAAGACACAAGCTGTGATTCATGTCAAGACCCGATAATAGTAAGGAAACAATCATTGACTAATGAGAACGATGAGGCACTTAGGAATACAAATCCCCACAAAACCAAAAAGCTTTGACTGCCCTGTACATAATCCCTTAGTGATCCCCGCTGAGCCTTTCATGAAAAACTTCTTCCCAAAAAAAAGAAGCTCCACAACATGCCAACCCACATGTACATACCTACCTTTGCAATAGAGGAAAATGAATGAGCTGGAGCCATGGCCCTCCCCACCATCTTTCACAAAAACACCAAATGAAATGTTCAAAGAAATCAGAGAGTCAATGCCACTCCAAAGCCAAAGAAAGAGCACCAAAAATGTTCAATCAAAGCTGAAAGCCAAAATACAAAGCAAAGAAAGCTTGAGAAAGTCAATGAGACAAAGGCAATTTCAGAAAAACAAAAATGAGAAGAAAGCTCAAACCGTGCACCAGAAGAGGCACGAAGGAGAAATCTGAATCCAAAGGACCCATGATGTCCCATAGAAACAAAAAAGAGGTTATCAAAACCTGTCTAATCATTCCACCCATGGCGAAGGCGAAACATATCCTCTATTGCACAAAAAGCTCCACAATTCCCAAATTGATCCTCCAGTCCCATGTGACATACATCATACCCATCAGCCCCATTATAACCCAATAAAAGACCTCTGACTCATACGTCGATGAGCGTTAACTGAAAGTACCGGATCTGAAACATGAATCATAAGCTTCGTACTTGTTATTAGCATGTCCTGTCATACTAAATGGACAATGAGCGAGTGAGTGTGACCTTACCCCACAGGGTCCTTTGAGTGCGAGCGACTCTTTGATCTGAGCACCAAATATAATAGCCTACCCCCATTGCTGGTGAGGAACTTGTAAGGATCGGAAAGTCCATGAACTCGAAAGAAATTCTTAGGAAAATACTGCTCTGAACATTGAGAGTATCATCACACCATTAGCACACATGACCATACTCACGAGAGATTAACCCACATCCCTCCTTGAGAGGAAAGTGATTCATGCATTTGTTCAACAATCACTCAAGATCGAACCGAAGATGTCTTATATCCGTAAACCTCATGTTAATAGAGATAGAGCCATACACTCACTCCAAAAAAAATGCATATCATTGTACATCTAGCATTTAGTGTCTACATGCATCATAATCATTTCATCTTCAACATCCGACCGTAAAGACTACGCATAGTCTCGCTGAAAGTCAACCTCAGTTGTAGTCGTTGAAGCATAACTTCCAATCAAAAGAAGTCAAAACTGGAGCCATCCACTGTCATACACAAATCTCATCAACACCACTCCCAAAGCCAAACTGGAGCCATGCGGGAGCCATCCTCAAAAACATTAAGACCATCCCTAGGGCTACACAGGAGCCACTTCCTCACCAAAGCCTCGCCCAAAAAAGTTTGAACTACGTCAGGTCGATCTCAATACGAAATTGAGTACGTAGGCAGCCCGCCCAGGGTGCGACCACCTCAAAGACAAAACCTCCATTTCCCCCTCGTTCCAGCTAACGCATCGTCATGCTCAACCGACACAGTCATCCCGGAGCCATCCCTGAGATCCTGGAACCATGATGGGGACTACCCTAAGGCCATGAAACCGTGTTTAGCCATTCACCCACCCATGTAAAACCAGTCGCCCACTAAATTCCACAACAAACCCTTCAAATCACAATCGTTCCATTTTCGGAGCCATCAAAACTTCATCAAACCACAATAAATCCATTGTTGGAGCCCCACACCACCCAGAAAATCCAAACCAAATCGAAACCCACCAACCACCCCCGAGACCCTTGGTCACACCGGAGCCATCAGTGCATACCGGAGCTCTCAACGCATGCTAGAGCCATCTTAGATCCTTGAAGCCATGCTGGAGCCATCCTAAAGCTTCGAAGCAAATCTGGTGCTCACACAAAATCTACACCCACCAACCGGGAGTTTTTGATTCAATTAATGCATTTGCTAACCTCCTCACTTCTTATCTCATTTGCATGTAAAAAAAAACCTTTCAAAGGTTATCACAAAACCACTCGTGTCATACAATAATTCATTTCGCTCAAGCTGGAAAGTTCATCCTCATTCCACTCAGGTGGCCCTTTTACCCACAAAACCCTTTCACTATCAAATTCAATCTTTTCCTCCACTAGGCAGCTATTACGCTACTAGTGCGAGATCGTTTACTTCATAACCTGCTAGGCAGCTATTACGCTACTAGCGCGGTCTCAATCTTTTCCTCCACTAGGCAGCTATTACGCTACTAGTGCGAGAATTTACTTCAAACCTCTAGGCAGCTATTACGCTACTGCGTGCGGTTCCAATCTTTTCCTCCACTAGGCAGCTATTACGCTACTAGTGCGAGATCGTTTACTTCATAACCTGCTAGGTAGCTATTACGCTACTAGTGCGGTCTCAATCTTCTCCTCCACTAGGCAGCTATTACGCTACTAGTGTGAGATCGTTCACTTCATAACCCGCTAGGCAGCACTACGCTACTAGTGCGGTCCCAATCTTTTCCTCCACTAGGCAGCTATTACGCTACTAGTGCGAGATCGTTTACTTCATAACCTGCTAGGCAGCTATTACGCTACTAGCGCGGTCTCAATCTTTTCCTCCACTAGGCAGCTATTACGCTACTAGTGCGAGATCATTTACTTCATAACCTGCTAGGCAGCTATTACGCTACTAGTGCGGTTCCAATCTTTTCCTCCACTAGGCAGCTATTACGCTACTAGTGCGAGATCGTTTACTTCATAACCTGCTAGGTAGCTATTACGCACCTGCTAGGTAGCTATTACGCTACTAGCGCGGTCTCAATCTTTTCCTCCACTAGGCAGCTATTACACTACTAGTGCGAGATCGTTTACTTCATAACCTGCTAGGCGCTATTACGCTACTAGTGCGGTCTCAATCTTTTCCTCCACTAGGCAGCTATTACGCTACTAGTGCGAGATCGTTTACTTCATAACCTGCCAGGCAGCTATTACGCTACTAGTGCGGTTCCAATCTTTTCCTCCACTAGGCAGCTATTACGCTACTAGTGCGAGATCGTTTACTTCATAACCTGCTAGGCAGCTATTACGCTACTAGCGCGGTCTCAATCTTTTCCTCCACTAGGCAGCTATTACACTACTAGTGCGAGATCGTTTACTTCATAACCTGCTAGGCAGCTATTACGCTACTAGTGCGGTCTCAATTTTCCTCCACTAGGCATCTATTACGCTACTAGTGAGATCGTTCATTTTACACCCACTAGACAGCTATTGCGCTACTTGTGCGGTCACCTTTTCATTTTACACCCACTAGACAGCTATTGCGCTACTTGTGTGGTCGCCTTTCCATTTTACACCCACTAGACAGCTATTGCGCTACTTGTGCGGTTGCCTTTTCATTTTACACCCACTAGACAGCTATTGCGCTACTTGTGTGGTCGCCTTTCCATTTTACACCCACTAGACAGCTATTGCGCTACTTGTGCGGTCGCCTTTCCATTTTACACCACTAGACAGCTATTGCGCTACTTGTGCGGTCGTCTTTTCATTTTACACCCACTAGACAGCTATTGCGCTACTTGTGTGGTCGCCTTTTCATTTTACACCCACTAGACAGCTATTGCGCTACTTGTGTGGTCGCCTTTCCATTTTACACCCACTAGACAGCTATTGCGCTACTTGTGTGGTCACCTTTTCATTTTACACCCACTAGACAGCTATTGCGCTACTTGTGCGGTCGCCTTTTCATTTTACACCCACTAGACAGCTATTGCGCTACTTGTGTGGTCGCCTTTTCATTTTACACCCACTAGACAGCTATTGCGCTACTTGTGTGGTCGCCTTTCCATATTACACCCACTAGACAGCTATTGCGCTACTTGTGCGGTCGCCTTTTCATTTTCCACCTGCTAGGCAGCTATTGCGCTACTAGCGGTACTCGATCAAAGTATTATAGGCTCGTCATAAGTCCTATAGCTAGATGTCAAGAGGTCTAGTTGAGGCACTTCTAAGTCCTCGTACTTTCACTCGCATTCTAGGCCCGTCATAAGTCCTAGGACTGGATGTCAAAAGGTCCAGTTGAGGCACTCCTAAGCCCTCGTGCACCCCAAACCAATCTATTGTTAGCATTCTAGGCTCATCATAAGTCCTAGGGCTGGATATCAAGAGGTCCAGTTGAGGCTCGTAATAAGTCCTCGTGCATTCAGCTGTCATATCATTTCCCATCGCATTCATATATCATCTTCCTCACGGTCACATCCCAATGCACCACAATACCATAGTGAGAATTTTTGGCGCCCACTCAACCTTGATCCAATTCTGCAAGAACTTGCAAAATTGAATCAAGGGGAGCCATCTGTAGACACCAAAAATTCTCACCCTATTATTTCATGACTTTTCAAAAGAAAACATTTCAAAACCTCGTAGACTTACTCTGCGTTTCTATTACAACACATTACCGTTTTTGAGAACTTCTTCAATTCAAGCTCCTTCCTATTCTATTACCCCACGTTTTAGTATTGAATACATTTGATAGCCTAACTGATTAATGTGATGGACAATTGTTTTTATCTCACATGCTCCCCTTACCAGTCCCTGGTCGGATCAGACACAAAGGAGAACCAGGCCTAGGCCTATCACCCTTCCACCACACCAGCCCAGAACTGGAAACTGAAATAAACCCTAGCCCATCATTGAACAGCCGTCACTCACTCTCTTGGCTGGCTCTCTCAGTCGGCTGCCTCCTTCATTCTCTTCGTTGTAATTTTGCAACTAAAAACCGGCGACCCAGGAGCATGGATGCTCCCTCCATCGTCATTCTCTTCAAAAAAAAAACTGATTCTCTTCTTCCTGACCAAATACAAACTCGGCCCTGTTTTCATTCTCGCCGGTCTTCACTGATGTCGATTTTGCAACCCAAAAAATAACTGGTTGAACAAGAATATGCTCTTGCCTCCTTCATTCTCTTAAATCCCGGTAGTTTTTGCAAATCAGAGGGCGATTGACGAACATACAAGCTCAGAACCTCCTGCATTCTTCTTTTCACTCACAATTTATTCACATGTCAACTGGCGAGAGCAAGAACATTCAGGCTCTGCCCTCTCTCCCCTTTTGCTCACGTAACATTGTCAACCCAAGCTGGCGAAGACAAGAAACATACATACTGCTTGCGTCTTCTTCGTTGTGTTCCCTCTGAAAACAAAGAAAATCCAGATTGCACCTCTCCATTACTCTTTGGATTGGATTTGATTTGAATGCCACTTTTCTTTTATGAATTTGATGATTATCGGCTGGCTAGAGAGCTCGTATTGTGTATCCTTTGATTTCTTTTTCCCTCTGAATCGTGACTTGTTTCTTCTCGGTTAACGTTGGTTAAATCCTTGGTGGTGAAACCTATTTCCACTGATGACCGGCTCTCTCATCACCATGCTCTGATTGTGACGCTGGGAGTTTGTCCGTGTTCTTGTCCTCTTCGGATTCAATCATCGGTGGGTTAGTGCCAGAGGTACACGCACAGTGGATCGGACATGGTTTGAGGTCTGCAACCGTGGGCTGTTTGAAATTGACCTTCAACTGTGAAAACTAATTATGTTGTTGGATTTTGAGCTTCATGACGGGTCCTTATGGGTCCTTTTGTGCACTGATGTCAGTTTTAGAATTACATTGCTTCTAGCTATACATTTGCTCCTGTGCTTATCGATTTTGGTTTGGAGTTGAATCTGATTCAAAGCGTTTGATTATTACTGTCGGCTATCATATTTAACCTGCTCACTACTTTACTTTATGCCATGATCGAGGTATGTACAAAATCGATGGAACTTGGGCTGGACTTTCTCTGCTTGGAATTGATTTTGGGCCCAACAATTCGACCATGTGGATATGCTTCGGGCTTGGTATTGCCTCATGGGTTTGAAAACCCCATCGGTTTGCCTTCTTATTGTACATGTGCAATCAATTGGGTTTGGGCTGGACTTGATTGGATGAGCTTTATGATTGTTTTGCTTCCTCATGGTGCAATTGGCTATCACCTACGCAACCTATGCGTGTGGCTTCCGTTCCTGTAGACTTATTTTGCTGCAGGCTATGATGTTTTCGCACTGCAAAAATTCTCTCAGGCGTTATCATTGATGATTCATTTTTCCAGTCTATATACATCTGTAAGTATCGTAATGAGCTTCATGCGTGTCTTTCTGTTTCGGTTAAGTGCTGAGAAGAGGCTGATCATCGTTTCCATTGTTGAGGGAGCTGCAATATCTGTCCATTTCACATTCAAATGTTCTGATCAGAGTGAGCCACAAATCTGGTTTGTCATTTCATATTCGTACTTGATTCGGAAATCATATTATGCTCAGCCTTTGTGCTATCTGTTTCCTTTGATTGGTTTCTGATTTTTGCTCTTGGCTGAAGTACTGAGGGACATAAATGGGGTTTGATGTACTCGCCTGAAACTTGGTTTGGCATTGTGCTATTTGCTTGTTTTAGGCCAAACTTCTGCCATATAATTTGGTTCTGATAGCTGATCACTCATAAGGCCATTGATGATTACTTTTGGTGGTTTGCTCCTTGTGTTATTTTCTTAATTCAGGCAGGAATTTGCTGTCTAATTCGGTTCAGAAAGCCGATTACTCTTGGACTCATTATTGTTTGATCTGGTCACTGGGCCCCTATACTATCAATTTTAAGTGATTCTTTCCCTTGTCACTTCTCTCTCGCTGGTGAGATATGGGTTGGCTAGGCTCGGGATTGACCTTATCCTTTTTTGATGGACCCGCGACTGATGGACCTTGGGTCTGTAGCATTCCTTTGGGTGCATAAATGCTATCGGTCAACTATTATGATCATACCTTGATCAATTTCTTCGCCCCTTGAACATTATAACAATTTGGAAATTATTCAATTCTAGCATGCTTGTTATTGTCCCCCTGCTGATTGTCCTTGCTCTGTGATTTGACTGAGGTACATACGTAATGGATTGGACATGAATTAATGTCCTGGACTGCTTGGAAAGACTTTGGGCATGGCATGCAAACTGAGTTTACAGCAGATCGCTGCATCACGATTGCTTATGGGGTTGGAAATTGCATCGGTCAGTTATTTCTGATCATGACTTGATGATCTGCTTAAAAATTTGCCCCTTGCGCATGATGTATTTAATTTGGAAATTCTACTCGGTGGCTTTTATTAACCTGTTGTCATGCTGATAAAATCCTTACCCAGTTGATGTTTGCAATTAATTCGGTGTTATTGATATGTCGGCCTTGTGATAACCAGTTCTTCTCCGGCTGAATGATTTTTATTCGGAGGCCAAGATTTACTGGTGCTGTGTTTTGTTGTTGGGTCTGGACGGTTAGATCAAAATATTCATTTGGGCCCTCTCCCTTTCCGGCCTTTGGGGATTGAGGCTCATATTGCCCTGTCCAGGTGTTTGTTGACACTCGTTTGCTAATGGTTACTCTTTGGAATTTGATTTGGGCAGACTGCTCTTTAGTCCCTTGGCATAAATCTGATGGTGTGGTATTTGTATTCATTATGTTCCTCGCACTACATATCTACCCTGATCTGCTCCTGTCACTTTGTTTCATGTTCTACTGAGGTACACATATGTTCAACTGTAAGTTGCTCCTTGCTTTGCTTGTGCTGCGCTGCGCTTCACTTGGATTCCACGTCTGTGCTACGATGCACTTTGGGCTGCTTATACTTCATAATGGTTGTGAAATCCTCTAATCGCCTTTGATATTATAATTGCCCTCTTTTGTGTTGCGGTTGATTTGGAAATCTGCTACAAACAGCACTGCTTGTCTGCACATTTTTTGTTGCCGGGGAATTACTTACTTCTGGTGTTATTAAGGCTGTGGCGGCTCATCGTATTGATCTATTGTTGCTTACAGCTCTGTCACTTGGCCCTTTGTGTATTTATTTCGGTATAAAACTCATGTCACCTGATGCTGTTTATGTGATGCGATTTGCTTACTACCTTCGGTTTCATGTTGGACCGAGGTACAAATACTTTGGGCGGAAGCTTACGCGCATGGGTTTGCTTGAGCCTTGGACTGAGGTGCAATTACAATCGATTGGCTTTTTGCTTTGACTTGTACACGTGGGCTGGCTGGAATGACCTCGGGTTATGCTGATGCGTTTGGGCTTGATGTTTCTTCATTGGGTTTGGAAAATTCTATCTTTCTACTTTTACTATTAATTCAACCAATTGCCCCTTGCGCATTGACTTGGTTTGGAAACTGATTTGATACTAGCAGCTAGCGCTTAGATAAGAACATAGATGGGGTGATAGTTGCCCTCATGCTATAATTGTTAAGACAAATCGTTCGTTGGCTGGTTGGTCTTTATTCTTCAGCTTAGAGGGAAATGATATAAATCCTTCTAGGTATGATCCCACATGACTCACAACTTTATCTCTTTGATACTACACTTCGGTTTGAGTCATAATCTAGGATGTTGAATTAATCTGCGTAGCAACCCCAATGTTTGATTTATCTTACAATTCATAGCATTTGCTGGCAGCTTGAAACTCTTTTCTATGTTCTCGGTTGGGGTGTGGGAGATGATTAGATTGCCCCCTTTCCTCCCATTGAGAGGGGCCGTATGATCCCATTGCACACATCCCAACCTCCCTCCGTTCTTTGACTGATGTATCTTGCCTCTCTCGGTTGCATTATTTGACATGTACATATTGCTTGAGGAACGAGGAACTGTTTGTGGACTAACGAGCTGGACTTTGGCTAGGACTACCGGGGCTCTCCTTTCAAACGCGAAAAACGGTTGGTGTACCTCTTCGGATCCCTATCAGCTCGAGTGAGGCGGCGTCGATGCGACCCCCCATAGCAGCTCTCTGCTTACAAATAAAATTGTGTTATTTTTGTATTCATTTGTTTATTGTTCTTAATTATTTTGTAATCTTAGGATTCATTCATTCCTGTAAATACCACCATTTGGGTTTGACAATGAGTTGATTCGTGACTGTTGAGCGCATTTCATAGTGGATTAACGTCTTTTTGGTTATTACTATTCGAGTCACTGTTGGCCAGGTCTGAGGGTAAAAGGCTCATAAGTCTATTCTTAGAATCGATTGTTTATGATACCATATTCACATTCGGGTTTAAACTCAAAAGTCTTATTTGCTTGTTGTATATGCGAATCTACTCTCTGGTGGGATCTGTTTCTTAATCATCAATTTATTTGTTGTCTTGTCCATTGCAATGCTCCTGGGTTTAATGATTTGATTCGAGACGGTCAATTGAGGGCCTACGATCTCATTATGTCGTGCTCGGTGTAGGAATTACTCATACCTTGGTTTCATGTTTTTACCGAGGTACATGCAAAACGGATGAGACTTGAGCACGATTTGCCTGGCTTGGAGTTTACGGTGGACCTTTTGCTAATGAACCATGTTGTTGGCTTTGGGGCTTGCAAAGACGGGATTATGAACATTTGACTGCGGATTCGACTTTGTCTTATGTTTGATTAAGTAATGAACCGGGGGCAGGCCACCCCGTAGGTTGGTTTCCTATCACTTACACCTCTTCTTGATCATGACCAACATGTTTACATTTCTAGTATCACTGTTTGCTCCTTGTATATAGATTCGATTTGAGAAATTGAGTCAAAGCATGATTCTAGTTTGATCTTCACCCGGGGCCAACTCATTTAATTGCCAAATCTTGCTCCAGTATGTTATCTCTAGTTGATTTACTCGTGACATTGTTATGATCCTCATTTGGGTCATTTTTAGAAAGTCCATAGGACAAACATTAGGGTAGCGGTGCCCCCACGCTTAGTAGATCATTGGTGGTGGTGACACCCTACACACAAACCACATCTTTAAAGCCCAAAGTCCTTGTAACTTACAACCATACAAGCCCTTTGTAAATTCATACTCATCTGTTCAAAAACAAATCCTCTCATACCCCAAAACCCGATACTTTTCATGAATTGTTCGAAGTCAAACCTCTCCACACCCTAACAAATACTCCCTACACTCATCAAATACACCTCAACCTCCAAAGACATTCGAAATACTTCCAAAAGTTTCAAGACCAAACACAAACTTCACCCAAATTCCAATTGTCTCATAGATTCAAGTCATCTTCCAACCTCAATTTCAAGGCCCATTTCAAAGCCTAAATTTGAGGCCCATTTCAAAGCTCAATTCGAGACCCATTTCAAGGTCCCAATTCGGCCCAACTTCTAAGGTCCATTTCAAGGCCCATTTCGAGGCCCAATCCAAGGCCCAGTTTGAGGCCCAATGAAGCCCATTTCAAGGACCGTTTCAAGGCCCATTTCAAAGCCTATTTCGAGGCCCATTTCAAGGCCCAATTCGTTCAAACATTCAAGGCCCATTCCAGCCCCACGTTCCAAGGCCCGTTTTGGCCCAACATCCCAAGGCCCAATTCAGCCCACATTCAAGGCCCATTCCAGCCTAACGTTCCAAAGCCTAAACCTGGTCCATCAGTTCAAATTTGGCACACAATCAATCCAAAAACCGATGCAATCCCATCTCAAATTCAAATCCATTCAATCCAGCCCAAATTCAACCCAACTTGTAAATTCCAATTCGATTCAAATTCATTCAATTCCAATTCAACTTCAATTTCAATTCAATTCCAATTTCCCTTAAACTCAGAATGTCTCACAGACCTGAGCGTCTCACAGACTTTGTTATTCTAATGATTCGAATATCTCACAGACCAGAGCATCTCATAGACCCGAGTGTCCCATAGATCCGAGTGTCTCACAGATTTCGACATCTCAAGATTTCAAACGTCTCATAGACCCGAGCGTCTCACAGACTACAACACCCCACATCAATCAAAATGCCATTTTTCACTCAGCCATCTCACCTCCAAACAACACCGTATTGTCTCACAGACCCGAGCGTCTCACAGACTTTGTCATTCCAATGATTCGAATGTCTCACAGACCTGAGCATCTCACAGACCCGAGCGTCTCACAGACTCGAGCGTCTCACCGACTTCGACATCTCAGGGTTTCAAATGTCTTACAGACCCGAGTGTCTCACAGACTAACATTCGAAACCCAAAAACTTCTTGAACTCCAAATTCCTTAAAAGCTCGAATCCCTAAAAACTCTTCAAAAACTCCCAAAACCTAAAAAGCTTGAACTACGTAAGGTCTGATCTCAACAGGGAGTTGAGTACGTAGGCAGCCCATCTAAGGTGTGACCCCATTCCAAACAAAAACCCCCTTTTCCCCTTCTAAGGTGGCTCTCATGTCTCTCAAAACGCTTAAACTTCTTCGAATCCCACAAACTTCAAACCATTCGACTCCAAGTCTTGTCTATTCACTCAACCTCAAGCCTTTTCCAAATCTTTCAGTCTGTACTCATTCGAATTCATCAATTCTTCTTCTTGGCGTTAGCTTGGCAGAAAAGCTTGCCTCATCCACTCGTTTTCTCTCCTCCTGTCCTAATCCTATCCTTGGCTTTTAAATGAATCTCTCTAAAAAGGTTTTGAAAGAAGGCAATCCCGACAATTGGAGACCGAGGTTTCCTCGGGCACCAATCCGAAGTCGTGGTCGTTGCCACTTCTAAGGGGTGTAACCCAGTGCGAACCCACATAGAATCTCTACAAATGACCAGATAAGTCCTATCCATAGGCAACAATTTCAGAGTCAACCAACGGGTCTTAGAACCCTCCTCCTCCCTTCATAGTTCCATAGGTCAAACTAGGTGGCGACTCTAGTCAATTTCCTCCCTTAGGGCATAAGTCCGCGTGGAGCCCATTGAGAGCTGGTGTAGTGCTCACTAGCATTCCCCTTATGCTTTCTGGGAAAGACGGACGATTTAGTAGGTATTTGAGGGATGCCAGGATAACGGGTTTTCACCCTCCACAGAATGGCATTTTAGGATCTAGGCTTTTCAGTCAAGAACCATATTTAGATAGACCCCCCTCATACCGAAGAATCACCCTCCACAGAATGGCGACTCTGCTAGGGAGACTGAACTCCATCCAAAATTGTCAGGGTTCCCCAACTTCTTTCAAAACCTTTAAGAGATTCATTCGAAAGCCATAGGATTACTCTATTCCACACTTAGAGTGTGTTTGGTGAGCATAGCTATGAAATACCCCGTAATTAAAAACAGTGATTAATTAGGCTAATTATATTTTTAAAAGCTTAATTACACTAAATAAATACTAGGGAACAAATCCCGAAGGAAACGGACCTTTAAAATGGGTTAAGGGCATAAACGAACCTTAAAGCACGTTTTTCGAGGAAACCGGGAAAACGCGACTTTAAGCGGGTCAAATAGACTCGTAACAATTTTGGTCAACTAAATAGTCACTAATAAATATTAGTGAAGCTTTAGAACCAATAAAATTAATTAAACGAGAAAATTCCGGAAAACGGGTACCGGTTAGTGAAAACTATAACAACCGGTAAGTTGTGGTGTAGGAGTACAAATAAACAAACTAAGTGTGTCCACTTTGCAAATAAAAATAAGAATGTGTGTGTGTGGGTGTGGGAGCCGATTTCCCTCTCACTCCCCTCTCTTTATTATTCCTAATTCACTAAATGACAAAAGGAATAAGAAAAAGAAAACAAAATTCTCTCACCTCACCACCCATCCCCCTCTCTCTCGATTTCTCTCACCTCCCTATTCTCTTCTTCCTCCTTGCACGATGACAATGGCGATTTGGACAAACCAAACCAGCCCTCTCCTTCTCTCTCAATTTTGAAGGCTCAAACCTTGTCCAAAAATCATAAAAACCATACCACTAGAATCCCCTTGCAAAGGAGAACATTCTCCTCCTTTCAAAAATCGAAAAGCTCAACTTTCATTTCGGTGGGTGTTCCCCATTTGAAGATTCAAGTCCACCATTAGAAGCACCTTCACCTCCTTTCTTGAGGTAAAAAGAAGTTCGAAAATCCATCATTTCTAGCCCTCATTGGCATTTTAAGAATTTTTCGGTTTTGAATGCCTTGTTCTTCTTGCTCCAGCCGATTTGGCTTCTCTTGTGGGCTAGGAATATTGTTCTTGCTAGTCAAGAACTCCATCTACTCATTGGAAGGTAACACTCTTTTCTAAACCCTAAAACTTAAATTCTAGGGTTAGTATAAATTAATGCTAAATGGTATGGTGTACGTATTATGTGCTGTAGCACTTTGTGTGTGGAACCCTATTGGGACCGAGAACAAAGAGAAGAAAGGAAGAGAAGGAAAAGAAAGGGAAGAAAACTAGCAAAGCAAGGTAAAACCTCTTACCTTGAGCTAGTTTGTATTGTGTATTGTAGCAGTTTTGAGTAGTAAAATGAGGAGTGAATTGAGTAATGAGTAATGAGAATATTGTAGCATGATGAATAATGAAGTTGTAACAGTTTTGAAGTTTTAAATGAAGTTTAAAAGCTTGGGAAAACCATTGGGTAACATGTGTATAAGTGCAGGAATTTTAATGTGTGTAGTAGTGTTGAATGGTGAGTATAGTGTATTGTATAAACAGGTTGTGAGAATGTGAATTGTGAGCTGAAATAATGTGTGGAGAAAGTAAGACTTATAGGGGAGACCATGTCAAAATTTGTGTAGAAAGGAGAGGACTTAAGTTGTTTAAGAAGATGAAGTATTTGGAGAGTTTAAAGGAATGTTTAGTAGCTTGTAGCAGATTTTAGTATGAGTTGGTAAATGGGATGGAATTGAGTTGAGAGCTAGTGTATTTAAGATGCCAAAAGTGACATTAGTGGAGGGAGTATGAGAGTAGAAGAGTTAAGATGAAAATCTGTAGCATGAGAAGGAAAACAAAAATCTGTAGCATAAGTAGAAAAAACTGATGCAAGTGTTGGGAAGAAATGGAGAAAATTGTGTAAGTAGAGTAGGAATTGAGTAGTAGGAGTGGAGGATGAATTAAGGTGATTTAGAGTGTGTAAGTAGTGCTAAATCATGTTAGGATCCATGTAGGAAGAGTGGGGAAACAATGGGTGAAATTGGGAAAGAAAAAATAAATCTGTAGCAATGTTCTGGAACCGTCCGAGCCAGCGTCTGGATCGGACGTGGGTCGGACATGGCTTAAATAACGAGAATCAAACTTTCTGGAACCGTCCGACCCAGAGCCGTGAGTCGGACGTGGGTCGGACGGGCCTTGAGAAAACACCGGTAATTCTTTCTGGAACCGTCCGACCCAGAGCCGTGAGTCGGACGTGGGTCGGACGGGCCTTGATAATCGACAAGAAATCTTTCTGGAATGGTCCGACCCAGGGCCGTGAGTGGACGTGGGTCGGACGGGCGAAAATTTTCTTCATCGAGGTTTCTGACTTCGTCCGACCCAGAGGTTGGGTCGGACGTGGGTCGGACCTGACCTGGATGACAAAATCGAAACTTTCTGGAATGGTCCGACCCAGAGGGTATGGGTCGGACGGAATAGTGCTGGGTCGGACGGGAGTAATTTCAGAGGACGAAAACCTACTGGAATGGTCCGACCCAGGGTTGGGTCAGACGGTGGGGTCGGACGGCCCAAACACTTACAAAAAAAAATGTTTTAACTATATGACTATAGTAATCATATATACACATATATATGCCTATATACCTATATGCATATATGTCGTAATACACCATTGATGAAGTAATAATGGTAAGGAAGTAAGTAATTTTGTAAGAAAACAAGTTTATGAAGTAGTAAAGGAAAGAATGGTTTTGTAACCAAGTGAGAAAGTAATGGAGTAGTAAGTATGCATTGAAAATATCAATGAAGGAGTAAGTAGATCAATAATAGATCATTGATCATACTACTTCATGTATGTATAGGAGTCCCATAGTTGAGCTCCAAAGGAACCGGTAGTACCCTACGACGGTGAACGGTATGATTTCCTCATGCCCTGTATCCTAACTTGGTTACCCCGATTTGTGTGCTTATGTGGTCACCAATAAGATAAATGCACGAATCGGACTTATATTGCACTTAATTGTGTTTGAGCTATATTGTTCTTGTTTTATGCCCTTGAACACTTAGTTTGTATAATTCATGAAATGAATGAATGGAAATGAATTGCATGTGTGTAAGTATGAGTACTTGTGTATGTATGTATGTATGGAAGTAAGTATGGACTTCTACTAATTCCTAACAACCTAACTCCTAACATGAGTATTGAGTAAAATGGAATGAGTAGAAGCCCGATATAGTTTCGGCCACGCGTGAGGATAAGGAACCACAAGAGGTTGGAACCGAATCCTGGCTATAATCTTTTCCTTGGACCAAATCCCTTGAATGGGTAGCATCCTGGATTAGTGAGCCACCCTAAAGCCCGGTGGTGGGATGTAGTAATCCCTGCCCGGAGGTCATACCGACTTAACTGGAAGTAAAGTATGTAAGAAGTATGTATTGTATTTGTATTGGTCTTGACTATTGTAAGTCATTGACCGGAGTAAAAGTATTGAACACCCGATTAACCCGGGTGTGAAATAAGGCTAACAAGACCTTGTATGTATTGGAGAATTGTATCTCCGTGATGCGGTGAGTATGGTAAGTGTGAATGAATGACTTGTATTGTATTCCTTGTATGTATTGTATGTATGTATGCTTGGTAAAATGAATGTATTGTATTGTATCGTATAAAGCATGTATGTATGTATGAATGAAACGAACCACATGTACTCGACCAAATAGTTAGCGTACCCTCGCTAGTACGCGGGGTATGCGGTTATCATATGCAGCGTAAGCTGACCCCCTAGGGGGAATGTTTTTACTCCACAGGTACCCGCGAGGCGTGAAGGTAGAGTAAGGGCAGCATGTAATTCTTTTTGGAGTAGTTAGTAGGAATTGGAATAGTGTACTGAGTTGTACACGGCTAGAGCTTTTTGGGTAGCCGGTGTACCTTGTGGTACACCTTTTTGGATATTGAATTCTTGCTTGAATAGTAAGGAGTAGTGTATAAACTCATCATTTTGGGAAGTAGACATGGAATGTAATTTGTATACTTTAGACACTCGGTAATCAAATGTAAGTAAGTATTCGGTATTGTAAAGTAAGTAGTATGTATGTATTCATTCTAATCGTCAGACCAATACGGTAAGTAGTAGTAGCCTTGTTAACCTTGGATGGTTAACGGCAATGTATCACCGCCGGGAGTAGGTAAGTATTCCGCTGCGAGTAAGGTAATTATGGGAAGGATTAGAGGATAATGGAAGGATTAGCGGTTGGGGTGTTACAAGCTAGGATATGAGTGAAGAGCTATAGTCGGCCTCATATGCCATGTGTGTTATATCATTGTGTGATTATGCTAGACTAACTTGCAGGAA
>JAIOTZ010002024.1:0-25114 GCA_023374045.1 Limonium bicolor | reverse complement strand
GATCAAATTCAATGAAACAAATTTCAGAATATGGAAAGCAGTGCTAATTTCATTCTTGAAAGGCACAAATCTGCATAAAAATGTAGATGGAAGCTGCTCTTGCCTAGATCTCATGGAGAATGCACCCTAATTCCCACTACAACCACTTGGATACAACATGATCAGCTAGTCCTAACCATTCTCTTCACATCTCTCAGTGAGTCTATTCTTGGCCAGTTAGTTAACTTCTCTACATCTGCTTAAGTTTGGAATTATCTTGATGAATCCTTTGACGCATCTGCCAATGCTCAAGTAGGACAAATCCATCTTCAGTTGACATCTATTCAAAAATCTACCACCGAATCCATCTCCACCTACTTCAATCGGGCCAAATCCCTAGTGGATTTTCTATCTATCACTAGACACATATCACTGATAGAGAATTTCAAACCTACATTCTAAAAGGCCTTCTATATGATTACTCCTCCCTTGTTTCCACTATCCTCACTCGATCCACCCTTTGCACCTCTAGCCAGATATATGGTGTCACGCTTTCTACTGAAGCCTAGTTATCCCAACAGAAGCTAGAAGTGGCTCCTTACATAACTCTAAACTCCGCTCAATCCAATCCTTCTAACTCACAAAACAACAAATCCATATATCCATACACACACAATAGATCTATAGACTACAAAGGGAGAAATTCAAATCAACGTGGAAGAGGGAGATCTACACATACATTTATTCAAAGAAACAGATCTGGTCCTAGTACTACCTTTGCTGGTTACATAGACAACATACCTCAATGTTACCACCTCTACTACCACACCAGATTGGCTAGCCGACACTACAACCTCTCATCACGTTTCAAATGACTTTGCTAAGCTAAACCTCAACAGTTCTGACTACACTGGTACAAAAACTATCTCTTTTGGAGATGGCTCTGTTCTGCCAATTCAAGCCCAAGGACACAGTAGTCTCATTATCTCTCATCACTCATTTTCTTTACAAAATATTATCTACTCTCCACACTAGAATAAACAACTTGTTTCAGTCAGTAAATTTTGTAGAGACAATAATGCTGATTTTGAATTCCATTTTGATTATTTTCTTGTGAAGCACCTCAATACTCAGGAGATCCTTCTCAAAGGAGTTTCTAGAGATGAAGTTTATCATTTTCCTCCTGCCACAATCCCACACCCAGTCTTGCTACACTACATGAAATTACACCCCATATGGACAACTGTCCAACAACCTAGCTCCCACGTCATCTGGACTTGAAAACTAGCCACCTTAAGCCATTTGTCCTCACTCGGGCCTAAAAGTGAAAGGCCTTATTGTTGTAGTCTACCCATATGTCCTTATAAATCATTCACATAACTACTCGTATCCCGATGTGGGATGGGGGTATTACATACTCCCCCACTCAAAAAACATGACGACCTCGTCGTAACCTCCAAGTCCCATGAACCTCCTCGGTAGGTGTCGGGTAGCCAATCTCGATACGGTCCCGAGTTCACTTTGATACCATTTGAAACAGCCCAGTTTCAAGTCGCTGGTAGATATTGTCCGCTTTGCCGTAGCTCACGGTTTTGTTTATGAGGGTCAACTAGTTACACCATTCAAAACAAGTCTATTATGAAGGAATGTCCACACCCTTATAAGGAGTGCTTTGTTCCCCCCTCCAACCGATGTGGGAGCCGTTTCGTGGCACACCACTCACCCCCTAGAGGGAGCCCAGCGCCCTCGCAGGTCACTGGCACATCGATCCGACCACCGACTCTGATACTATTTGAAACACCATATGGGCAACTATCCAACAACCTAGCTCCCACGCCATCCGGGCTTGAAAACTAGCCACCTTAAGCCGCTTGTCCTCACTTGGGACTAAAAATGGAAGACCTTGTTGTTGTAGTCTACCCATATGTATCCTTATAAGTCATTCACATAACTACTCGTATCCCGATGGGGGATGAGGGTATTACACTATAGCTGCTCCCAGTCCAATTTGGCACCAGCGGATTGGACATCCTTGTTTTTCTATCTCTACCTACACTATGAATAAATTTCATCTCCCAGTTTCAAAACATGTTAAAGATGAACTATGTATAACTGTTGCCAGGGAAGTATGTATGCTCTACCCAATTTTCAAGTACTTCCAGATCTAAGGAAAGTTTTGATTTGTTATTCCTTGATCTATGGGGCCTGCACACTCTGTTTCTGATGATGGAAATAAATATTTTCTTATTATTGTTGATGAATTTTCTTGTTTTATTTGGATTTATCCTCTCAATTAAAAATATATCTGATGCAGCTAATGTTTTCACTCATTTCTACACCCTAATTTTGACACAATTCAAGAAACACATAAAGTCCATCCAAATAGATGGGGGAGGAGAAATCAAGGCCCCTAAAATATTTCACTACCTCTCATGGAATCAACCACCGTTTCACTTTCCCACACTCACATCCACAAAATGGATCAGCTGAAACACATCAAACACATAGTTGACAGAGGCTTATGCCTCTGTCTCAAGCTCATATGCCCCTAAAATTCAGGCCATATGTTGTCACAACTACCTTCTCAATAGACTACACACTAAAACCCTTTACTACCTCATACCTTTTGAGAAACTTTATCATCCCCATTCATCTCTATCTCATCTTAAAGTTTTTGGGTGCAGTTGTTTGCCAATTTAAGGCCTTACAATAGTTACAAACTATCTCACGGATCCAAGGAATGCATCTTCCCTGGCTACTTTTCTAATAGCACTGGTTACTTGTGCTATGAACCTGTCACACACAGACTATATGCTTTAGAGATGTCTCCTTCCCGGAGACACACTTTCCCTTCAAAACTCTCTCTCCCCAACCAATACTCCACCTGCACTTGAAACCCCAGATAATCCATCCACCCTTGAAACCTTTAACACTACCCTTGATGTTTCTTCCCACTTCCCTCTCCTTCATCACCACCTCCACAACCTAATCCCATATGGTCACTTGTGCCCAAACCAACAGTCTCAGACCTAAGGTTTACACTGATGGCACTATACATTGGTAAACCTCACCACTACATCTCCCATACAAGACAACCCTGCTTTACTACTACCGTGAAGTTTCCCGAATGAAGGCAGGCCATTCAATGGGAGTATGATGCCCTACAAAGAAATAACACTTGGGAACTAGTTCCCTATCATTCAAACATGAATGTTCTGGGATGAAAGTGGATATTAAAGACAAAATAAATATGCATATGGCACCCTAGAGAGAAGAAAGGCTCGCCTGGTTGCCTAGGGTTTCAACCATGCTCTAAGGATTGATTACTATGAGACTTATAGCCTAGTGGTAAAAGTCATTTCCATCAGGTTAGTCATTGCTATAGCTACAACTTTTAAGTTTCCTATTCAACAAGTGGATGTAGATAATGCATTCCTTCATGAAGATTTGGAGGAAGAGGTGTACATGAGACAACCAAGTGGCTTTGTCAGTAAAACCTTTCCTAACCATGTATGTAAGCTAAAGAGGGCTCTCTATGGCCTCGACAATCTCCACGCGCATGGTTTTCCAGGTTAAGTACCTACCTAATTCACATTGGCTTTCAACCCTCTCAATCTGACTCCTCTTTTTATCTACAATTTTCAAAATGCCAAAGTCTACATTCTAGTGTATGCTAATGATATACATCACTGGCAACTCTTAGGAACTTATTACCTTTTTGGTTAATCAACTAGCCACTAAATTCCCTATCATTGACCTAGGCCCTCTACATCATTTTATTGGTATCATTGCTACCTGAAATGAAACTAGCCTAAAAGTTTCACGAACACACTCTATCCAGTAGATTCTTTCCCGTACCAACATGTCCACAGCCACAGCCAAAGCCCCACGCCCATGACAGATACTGAAACCCTAGATGACATTACCAGCCTATTATACTCAAACCCTTCTCAATTTTATAGTCTAGTGGGTAGCCTACAATATATGGCCTTCACACGGCCATATATTACTTTGTTATCAAATCGCATCAGCCAGTTCATGCATACACCCAGAGAAAACCATTGGAAGCCATAAAAAGAGTTCTTCGGTATCTCAGACATACCTCTAATTTGGTGTTATTTTTTCCTGCTACACCTCTTGGCTCCCTTCATGTGTACAACGATGCGGATTAGGCTGGAAATCGCCTCGACTGTTGCTCCACCACTAGCTTTGCCATCTACCTCTGGGACAAATTGATTTCCTAGAGCTCGCGTAAACAGAAAACGATAGCGCGGTCGAGCATTAAAGCTGAGTTTAAAGCACTTGCCACCACCACCTGAGCTCATATGGATACAAGATGTTAGCTGAACTTGGAACTAGAAAAAGCTACAATCTTGCAGTGCGAAAACACTGGAGCCGCATACCTTGCCCAAAAACCAGTCTTTCACAGTCGCAAGAAGCATGTCGAGGTTGACTATTTCTTTTTCACGAAGCGAGTTCACAATAAGCTATTGTGAAGCCCATTGTTAAATAATAGTTCAGTTACTACACTTTAGTTTACTATAAATACAAGTTGTAATACTACACATGAATACAATGAAATATCATCAGTTTACAACATTTCCTTCTCTACGTTTCCTTAAATTCTATACTAAGGATCTAATCAAGCCATTACTGCTTTTGTACAACCACACTCAGATATTTATTTCAGACTACAAAGCAAGATTTGATCCCGTAACCTATAGGTTGTGTATAAGTTGCTTTAACCACTATGTCATGATAGTTATTCATGATATTTATACAAACTACATGTATATATATAAATGTTTGGCATTTTATAAATATAAATGAAAATTTCTTTGTCGAGATATGATCGAACCCGAGATACATAAAAATAATAAAATAGATGTAGGTCTCACTATGCCATATTAAAATTTTAATTTATATAATATTTCAAAATTAACTTAATACGATCAAAGTAGTAAAAGTAATAAAAAATTTAGTATATGTTGGGTAAAATATACATATATCATTTAAAAATCTTTAAAATATCACAAATTACATTTATTGGCTTAAGTATATGTTGGTTTAAATATGTGTTGACTTATTTTGTCTAAAAAAATCAAGTAATCTAAATTGTTATTACTTTTACTGCACTACTATATATATATTTAATATTATATTGCGGTTATTTATTATAATTTTGTACAAGTTAACATTCTTATAAATTTATATACATATATATGTATATTTCTATTTAATTTACAAATTTTAACCAACACATCCACTAATTTAAATTATTATTTATTACTTTAATTATTTTATATATTTTTATTAAATTATGTGGTTTTTTGTGATATATTTTTGTATAATATCAATAATTTAAATTGTTATTACTTTTACTATTTTTAAATCGTTAGTAATTTACGTTGTTTTTTGTAAATTTAAAATATCAATATGTATTGCATGTTATTTTATTATAATTGTGTATAATTTAAATTTTATTAATTTTATAAACACATATATCTATATTTTTAATTTATGTGGTTTTTGAAATATTAAAAGCATTTTATAAGTAAATGTATAAAAAGTGTATACAATTTAAAGGAAATATACATATATATATATATATATGTATCATTTACTAAATCAAATTATTATAACTACTATTAATAATAATTTTGTAAATTTTAAGCCAACATATGTGATCATTTAAATTATTATTACTTGTACAATATCTTATATTGGTTTTTTAAATATTAAAAGCATTATATAGCTAAATGTATAAAAATTGTACAAATTAAAAATAATAAAAATATATATGTATCATTTACTAATTCAAATTATTACTACTACTAATTAATAATAATTTTGCAAATTTTAAGCCAACATATGGGCTAATTTAAATTATTCTTACTTGTACACTATTTTAAATTATGCGTTTTTGCTAGAACCATAATTCAAAACCTACTACGACTTAAATGGCGGTTTTGGATATAATCGTAATTTCAAGTCGTGTAAACCCAGCGTGCCAATCTATTTACACTGGAGATTTTAATTACAGGTTTTTTTGAATCGTAATTGAAATACCCCAAACTTAATTAGGGTGATTAAATTACTCTAATATGATATTTGAAGGCTTATTAGTGCCTAAGGAATTTTGGTAAAGAGAATAAATCCAAAAGAAAAGAGAAAACGCTTAAAAAGCGAAAAACACTAAAATGAGTGTTACGTGACCGTAGGAGGAATACGACCTCGACTAGGGTCTTAGATGGGTTTCCAAGGCTTAATAATGCCTAATTAATATACGGGAACAATTCCCGAAGAGAACCGATCTATAAAATGAATTAAAAACACTAATAAAGCTTTAGCGCACGTTTTTCGAGAAAACCCGAAACATGACTGAGTGGTCAAACGGACCCGTAAAAATTATAGACAACCAAATAACTATAATTAAACATTAATGGAAGCTTAAGAACCATTAAAATTAAAGAAACGAGAAAAATCCGGAAAACGGGCCCGGTTAGTGAATAGTGCTAAAACCGGGTAAATTAACGAGCGTTTTCTGTAAAAGAAGAAAAGCGCCCCTAGCTGATTAGTATAGTGGGCCGGTTTATTTATGTGACTCATCGCTCCATGTTGACACATTTGACCCTATTAATTAAATAAGAAACAAAAACAAAAGCAAAAAGGGGAAAATAAGTACAAAAGTTACTTTTTCACTCTCTCTCCTCTACTCCCTCATTCTCCTGCGTATTCCCTCCCCCTCCTGACTTCTTCTCCTTCCTCCTTCTCTGTAAATGACTATTTGGAAGAGCTCCCATGGCTTCTCCATTTTCCTCACCTTGCACAAGCTCCATTAAAGCTCCAAATGAAAAACTAATTACATAATCTTCTTCCTCTCATCAAGCTCTATCTTTCTCTCTTTTCAGAATCCCAAAAGGATGAACTTCATCTCCATGGGTTTATCCCATTTGAAGTGGAAATGACATCATCTTGAAGCTTATAGAGTCTCCTCTTCCATTTAAGGTAAAAATTCCAAGGAAAATCTCATCTTTTCCCCATTTTTGGTCTTGGCCGATTTTGCCCCATTCTCATGCCATGTTCTTTCCTTGTTTGAGCTTCTTTCCAAGCCTTCATTGGTGGTTGGGAGCTTCTCTTTAATTCATGACTAAAAACCCATCATAGGGTTTCAAGGTAATTTCTCATTTTTGTGCTCTAAGCGCCCCTCCTTGTAACCTAGCTTAATTAATAAGTCTAGGAGTAATGTTTAGTGCCTAATTCCCCATTTGTATATTGATTTTGAGGTTGGCCAACTTGGCCGATTTTGATCAAGAATGGGAGAAGGAGGAGATTGGAAAAGAAAAGAAGAATTTGTGAGCTTAGGGTAAGAAACCCACCTTAATGCTTATTTTGACTGTTTTAGAACTTGGGATGGGTAATTAAAGGAATGAAACCAAAATTTGTGCTAGTAATGTGTGTTGGTGAAAGTTTGAGAGAAAATTGTGAATTGATGTTTGAATTAAGGGCCAAGGTGCCAAACTTGTGAGTTATTGTGTTATATTGTGCTTTGTGATATTTGGATGAGGTTGGTAAATTATTGTGTGCTGGTAGGATCCTTTATGGGTGTGGCTAGTTTAGGATTGAAAAAGGTGAAAATTGATGAAGGTGGATATGTTAGGTTTATGGGGAGGTTATGGCAAAATTTGTGTAGAAAATAAGTGTTTTAGGTGACTTTGACAATGGGAGAACTTAGGTGTTCGTTTGGGTTGAGTAGAGGTGTTTGGTAACCTTGAAAAGGTAGATGGAGAATGGATATGAAAGTGTGTAAAATCTACAGCATATTGATGTTTGGTGACTTGGAATTTCTAGAAAAAGAGTTAGTGTTTATAATCTTGGAAATGGAGGATGGACTTGGGTATAGATAATGCAAATGTTTAGGAAGGAGTAGCGATGGTCAATAAGAGGTTTGGTAAGGTGATAGAAGATTGTAAACCATTAAGGAGAAGTTAGAAAATGCACAAGTGTGCAAAATGAAACAGTGAGGATGGAAATTTGCAGAAATTGAGCAAGGATTTAAGTAAGAATTTAACCAATGATTTGAAGAGGTTTTAGAGCAATTTTTAAGGTGTTTAAACATGTAGGAAATGTGTGGAAAGATTAGGGAATGATTAGGTGTGAATTAGGGGTTGAAAACTGATGAAAAACTGTAAAATTTGACAGTTCCAGGGTTGGTCCGGGTTTGCAAATCGGTCACAAACCCGGACCACCCCAAAAATTAGGCAGAAAGTCACCCCAGGGAGTGGTCCGGGTTTGTAAACCGGTACACAAACCCGGACCTATGCAAAAATATGGCAGAAACGAATTCCAGTGTTTGGTCCGGGTTTGTAACCCCGGACACAAACCCGGACCAAGGCAAAAATTGAACAGAAAGTGTTTTAAAGTGTCCTAATGATGGGGAATTGATTGGGGATGGTTTTAGATGATGTTTAGGACTTGTTTGGTGACCTATAAAGGTCCTTGGAAGTTTAAACAAAGTTTAGAAGTGAATGAGGAAGTTGAGACCTTAAGGACACATGAGTAAAACTAAGAATAAGGGGATAACGGGGGTAATTACGGGAGTATTAGTTTACATACCGTAGTACCTTGAATTAATGGAAATGTTTGAAACGTTATCAGTGGACCAAGAGTAAACCGATGAACATAAGGCGACCCGGTAAAGTTAAACTCTGGTGAAAGGTATGATTTTCTCATGCCCCGTATGCTAACGATGTTACTCAGATTTGTGTGCTTGTGTGCTTTGTGATCACCTAAACAAGATAAATGCACGAATCGGATTGAATGCACCTTCTTGTGCTTGTATTGTATTGTTCCCAGTTAGATTGTGTTTTGAATTTGAAGTGTGTATAATTCATGAAATGTGTGATTGTGGGTGAAGCTTGAATGTTGAATGTGTACTATAGTTCAACTCATAGTTGAGTCTTGTTTGAGTAGTGACTCGTAGATAGAGTCCCTCCACTAAGTAACTAAAAGTGGGAACACACGAAAACTATCGAATTAAGAATAACGATAATGTAAACCTATGAACTCACTAGAATGTGAGAAAATATATAGGATTAGTAAACTCCTGATAACGGTTAGAGAACCGAATTGATTTAATCCACAAAACAATTAATAGTGGAAGTGTATAAGGAACCTCTATTTAGAGGATTGATGATTGTTCAAAACATGAACCTTGAGATAAGTAAAGAATGGTAAGGGGTCACCAAACCCCTTAGAAAGAGAGTCGACCCACAATGAGAGGATCCGACTAATATAAACAATGTCCTGAACATGAGAGTATTCGATAAGTTGGGTAAAACCTTGAATCTGAGAATGCTAGACATTGAGAAATTTCCTAAGCTAATAGATGTTATCGAGAGAGATACTTCTAGGCTAATCCATGAGATTATGAAATAACTCCAAGAGAGGAGTTTTGGGAATTTGAGTAGTCCGGTAGAGAAACAGACATTTGAGAATTTGATTGAGAATTTGAGGAGCTAAGTGTATAGCTCCGTTTGTATTTGTAAGCCCGGTGGTGAGTGTATGACTCTGCCTGGAGGTCGTGGGCAATGACTTAAAAGATGCCTTTGAGAATTTGATTGAGAACTTGATTTGATTGAGATTAGAGAATTTGAGTATTGAGAGTTGAGTTGAGACTTACGAGACTTGCGAAATCGAGTTAGAGTAGAGAATTGAGTTTGAGTATTGTAGAATTTGGTTGAGGTTGAGAGTAAGAGACTTTGAGTAAGAGTAACCCAAGAGAATGGGTATATAGTGAATAAGGAACCAAGGCATTGTGAGGTAGAAACCCTCAAGGCCTAAGAGTAAATATGTTATGACTAACAAACTTGTGTGTTGGTTATTCTTGTATTCCTTGTTTGAATACTTTGTATGTGAGCATGTTGAGTGAACTAAAATGAACCGCATGTTCTAGACCAAAGTAGTCGGTGTACCCCCGTTACCACGCGGGGTATGCGAATTTCATATGCAGCAATTGGCTGAGCCCCTAGGGGCACCGTTTTTATTTTACAGGTACTGAAGCCGATTACCGTTCGAGTGTAGGACGGGGATGGCTGTATGAGCATGGGTAGTTGATTAGGGAATATTAATTTGTATTATGAAGGTTGTACTGTAAGACCGACTTGTATCGGCATGTTTGAGGTTTGTAGAGACTCGGTATAATATTGAATTAAAGTTGTAATTGAATTGTGATTGATCAAGGAATGGAATGTATAGTTTGGTTTGTGGTACTCGGTATATTCAAGTCATCAGACCGATTTGGTATTTGGATATTGTATTTGTATTGTTTGGTTGGATTGAATTTGACCTTGTTAGTCATGTGGGTGACTAACGGCATTGTATCACCCACCGTTGGAGTAAGAATTTCCGCTGCATTATTATTGGTGATTGAGACCGGTTAGGAGATAATTATTGGATTAGCGGTAAGGGTGTCACAAATTTAAACCTTGAACATGATTTAAATTACGGTTTTTGGTATAACCGTAATCTAAAGTCCTTTAAAGAATGTCTTCGACCCTCTTTTAAATTGCAATTTTTTATAGAACCATAATTTATAGTCTTCGTCCCTTTTTAAATTACGGTTTCATTGTTAATCGTAAGTAATTAACCATAATTTATTATCTTTTTTCCACTAGTGCCAACATGTCCATAGCCAAACCCTGCCCCATGCCCATGACAGATACTGAAACCCTAGATGACATTACCAACCTATTATACTGAACTCTTCTAAATTTCACAGTCTAGTGGGTAGCCTACAATATCTGGCCTTCACACGACCATATATTACTTTGCTATCAATCGCATCAGCCATTTCATGCATATATACACCTAAAGAAAACCATTGGAAAGCCATAAAAAGAGTTCTTTGATATCTTAGACATACCTTTGATTGGGGGTTATTTATTCCTGCTACACCTCTTGGCTCCCTTCATGTGTACATCGACGTGGATTAGGCTAGAAATCGCCTCTACTGTTGCTCCACCACTGGCTTTGCCATCTACCTCTGGGACAAATTGATTTCCTGGAGCTCGCGCAAACAGAAAACGATGGCGCGGTCGAGCATTGAAGCTGAGTTCAAAGTACTTGCCACCACCACCTCTGAGTCCATGTGGATACAGAAGCTGTTAGCTGAACTTGGAACTAGAAAAAGCGACAATCTTGCACTGCGAAAACACCGGAGCCGCTTACCTTACCCAAAAGCCAGTCTTTCACAGTAGCGCGAAGCATGTCGAGGTTGATATTTCTTTTTCAAGGAGCAAGCTCATAGTGGTAGCCTCACAATTTTCTCCATTCGCAGCGATTCTCAACTAGCCGATGCATACACAAAACCCTTGACCAAGCCATATTTTATGAGATTTCATTCCCAATTTCGGTTACTTCCCACACTTTGGGATCGAAGGAGGGTATTAGACCCAACACCAGCCAACAAGCCCAAGAAGCTATTGTAAAGCCCATTGTCACATAATAGTCCAGTTACAACACATTAGTTTACTATAAATACAAGTTGTAATACTACACATGACTACAATGAAATATCATCAGTTTACAACATTTCCTTCTCTACGATTCCTTACATTTTATACCAATGACCTAATCAAGCCAGTCAAAATCTCTGTTGGAGGCTCCCATCTTCATCCAAATAATGGCTTTTAATTGTGGCATCCTCGATTTATGTTACTATGAGGGCCGGGTCTCTAGTTGGTTAGCTAAGACACACTTGCATATCTCGATTTAGATGTCGTAGACCATGTTGGTAATGGAAACCCTTCTCACAATGTCAATCGGTCTTTTCTCCTTGTAGTTAGTGGCAGACCTATGTTGTAACCTGTGGGGACACGTGCCCCCACAGGTTTTTGGAAAAAATACAGTTATATATGTGTGTATATATATATGAGAAAAATAAATAATAAATGTTAGATAACTAAATAGTGTAGTTGAAATATGACGTTTTGACATTCAAAATAGTGCATGTTCAAAACTTGGGTTGATGCTATCAGTTACTACAATTATAGTTAGGAAGAGAATCTCCACTGATGAAATACATTAAAATAGGAGATAACTACTTGGTGATAATCTAAATACTTAAGTAGAATCAGCTATATTTTAAATCCATTAACCATAGTATTATTATGTATCATTTTCAAATGATAAAAACTCATATAAAGCAATTGTAAATTGAATTTACATATTGTTTTAAACATTAATTATAATACTTTTTTTTCTCAAATTTCTATTCGGTAAAAAGTGCCCCACAGGTTTTAAGTTCTAGGTCCGCCACTGCTTGTAGTGGCGAGATATCCAATTATAACCACCATAAAGGCTTAACCTGTTGGTGGGGATACCCAATTAATCACATATAGTCCACCTAATCCTGTAAGAGAACCTGCAAAGGAAAAATAGGTGATGGCTTGTCTCTAGAGCATGCTCATAGAGCCAACATCTTTTACCTAGGCAGATACCCCAAGATTGGAGCTTATCACAAGTTTTTAAGTGTACCTCTAAGAATAACCCATAATATAAATTTAACTTTAGGAATTGACCAGGTTCTCCAACATATATTATACTAGGGAAATGCGTGGGAGGGGTGGGTGACATCATGATAGTAGAAGCTGACACAAGGCCGGTAAGGATAGGAGAGAAGGAGCAATGCTGCATCAGTAGTAGACCCATATTGTGAGATCCACCAATCTCTAGCATGAAGAATAGATTTCTAGGTCCATAGGTCATCTCCCTTTGCGGTGATAGTCCAAATGTTAGGGTTCGTCAAGAAAATATTATGAATTCACTGGATCCACATGCGCTCAAAATCATTATCGATATAGGAAATGGTCTTAAGTAAGAAGCACATGTTCCATTTATGGATATCCTTAAGCCCAAGGCCCCCATTTGTCTTGTTGGCGTAGATGGCGCTCCGAGCCACAGGAGTAGTATTGCTATTAGCATCCCCAGACCAACAAAAAGGAGCAAAATCTGTTGATAATGCATTTGATAACGTTCTTGGGTGTGGAAACGCAAGAAGCACAAAAGAGACATTTAAAAAAAACTAAGAGCAAGAAACAATTATTAATGAAGAAAACTCTCATTGAGTAGCATCGTGTGTTAGTGATAACATAGTATTGTATCTGAGTGTTAACGTATTGTATATGGGCTATAAGACTCAATAGAAGGTATAGGAATGATAAATTTTATCGAAACACTTTTGAGTAATTACAATAAAGTTTCTCACACTTGGATTAAGCAGAAAAACTTTACTTAACACATACACTTTTTCATCTGCTGATACAACTCTATCTTTAAAGCTCTCAAATAACTAGCATACTATTTGAAGAGAAATTCCCCTTGCATTTGTATAAAATGATAAGGGCGAGGTAGAGTATATCAAGATAGAAAAATAACTAGAAAAAGAAAATTCAACAAGAATAGCAAAGTATCCAAGCAAAATATTCACACAAATGTAAAATTACCGCTTTAACCAACTAGGGGATACACCGCTTCCAGCATTTCTCTGTCATCTAGGAACAGTGCGAGAGTCTTACATAATCATAAAGAACACGGTTAGAAATTAAACACCTTAGTCTACAAAGAGAATTCAAATCACCAGCGAAAACAAACAAAAAAAGATGGTCAATTATTGAAAATTTGTTTTTGGATAAGCAAGGACAAGGGAATCCTCCAAATTTTCAACCAAAGTCCTCCTACCAGACGCAATGCCACTTTCCTTCACAGCCTTTAGCACCAAGCATATCCCAGTGGTGAAGGTATCAAGAGTCCTTATGTTTGTAGTCTTGAGCACATCAATTAGGGTATCTATCTTCTGGCATGGAGTGTGGATGGTCTGATCTTTCTTGAGGAGGCGCTCCTCGGCTAGATGAAGTCTCTCTGCTAGATCCACTAGAAGATTAAACGAGGAAGCAGACCTATGCATCACTTTAGCACTGGTAAATACTCTGAAGGAAATACTTACTCGTAGAAGAGTAATTAATGATAACTTGATCTTCTGAATAGATATGGATCTTCTTCCTTGATCAATGGTATCCCGGTATTGAAACGAATCTTCGATTCAATGTGTTCACGAAGTAAATGCCTCCAACGACTAGCGTTAATTCAAGCGTAGTTTAGAGAGAATTTGTTGTGGAAAATATAGTGATCATTCAGCGGAAAAACGTATCGAAAAAATGATCACAAGGGTAGGTATTTATAGGAGTTGGAAGTATTGTTTATGGAGAGACACATCTCAAATAGTGTCTTTCCATAAAGATACATTCCAAAAGATGCCTCCCTTCATTATAAGACATTCCTTTATATGAAGAGTTGTATTAGTATGGAAAGACATGTCTCTTTAGTGATGTCTTTTCCAAAGTGTCACAACTCTACTAATACCTTCACATAAACACCTTTTATTAGGCATTGTTTGGTATTTCTACACAACCAAAATGCAACTTGCCCATATGGCTAATTACCAAAATAGCCTTTGAGCGTATAATTACTAAACTACCCTTGTAATTTCCTACATCTCCCACTCGCTCAAATGGCAATTTTGGAGATGTATTTCTTTTCTCTCATGTTGGTCATACTCGCAAATACTTTGTGCGACCAGGTAATACCACCTGCAACTTGGAAACCTATAGATTAAACCACATTTGGCCAACCGAAGGATATTCCAATACAGGTAACTCTCATTTCAACAGGTGCTCATGTATTACCGCCTCCCTAGGTATAATTTCGTCAACGATCTAAGCCATAATTAGATCCCTCAAAATATAGATAATTATGACTCAATCATCTGTGCATGTTCACGATGTACACAACATCCACGCGTGAGTGAACACCACTTAAGTTCATGACTATTCTTAAATACCTTCCTTCCATAATGGCCACCAATTCATATGTATGATAACTGCTTTCTTAAGAAGCATGTACTCCAACCAGATTTTATGGTCTTCGAATACTTCCTAAAGTAGCAACATAATCATCATACTTCATGGTCCATCTCTTGGAAGTCAATAAGGGCTGCTAAGTTTGTGCGACTCACACAGTGAAGGAGAAGGGATCCATCCATCACCTCAAGCAATGGTCGTCAGCACACACTGTATGAAAGTGTGTGGAGATACATTTCCCTAAGGAAACGGATGTCCAACTATCAACCCACACTAGCATTTAACCCACATGGTTAATCTTGAGCACAACACATGTTTCAATGCTCATGCTAGGCTATGTTGAACCTACATGGAATTCGGGAGCAGTTTTCCATATTCGATTCTCCAATATGAAAAATCTCATCTTGATTTTCAAATCAAGGCGGCTCATAATTCTTGTACCCTCAAAAGAATTATTTTAGCCTTACCCCTCATGACTAACTCATACATCATAGGGATGGTTACTCGTGTGAGTGAGTAACCTTTGGTTCAACTTGACATCTCATGATGACTTGCAAAACTATCAAATGTGGAAAATAGAGATGTTGAAAGATTGATATTTTATTCATAAAATAATAATTGTTTATAGACCAACACGTAATCCCAAAGATTTTACATGGTCTTGAAACACATTATGGGGTATAGGCTTGGTGAGCGGATCAGCCACCATACGCCTAGTATCAATGTGCTTCAGTTCAATCTTTCCTTTCTGACATACATCTCTAATAAAGTGGTATCTAATTTGAATGTGCTTAGTCTTTCCATGGTACTTGGGATCCTTCATATATGCTAAAGCAGCCATACTATCACAATGCATGACGACTGGATCTTTAGCATTTTTAACAATTCCCAAGTGCTTCAGAAAACGTCTAAGCCAAACAGCTTCTTGTGCAGCAGCTGATGCAGCAATATATTCAGCTTCCATGGTTGATAATGCTACACATGCTTGTTTCTTGCTACACCAGGATATAGCTCCACCACCAAGTAGAAAGGCATAACCAGAGGTTGATTTACGCTCATCAACATCGCCTGCCCAATCGGCATCACTAAAACCTCTTAAGCGTAAATCTCCACCTCCATAGCATAACACGTAATTCATAGTGCCCTTTAAGTATCTTAGAATGCGCTTAATAGCATTCCAATGTGCCCGACCAGGATTATTTTGGAATCGACTTACTAATCCTACTGCATAGCAGATATCAGGTCGAGTGCACATCATGGCGTACATCAAACTACCAATAGCACTAGAATAGGGTACCTTTTTCATTTCACTTTCTTCTTCTGGAGTCTTGGGACACATTGATGTGCTCAAAAATATCCCTTTATTAACTGGTGTGTCTATGGGTTTGCAATTATGCATGTTGAACCTTTTGAGAATTGTGTTAATGTAGTTCTCTTGGCTCAAACCCAATAATCTCTTCGATCTATTTCGAAGAATTTTCACACCAAGTACATAGCTTGCTTCACCCATATCTTTCATCTCAAACATTGTTGTAAGACTCTTCTTAGTATCAAGTAGAAAGACTTGTTGTTGCTAGCTATTAAATGTCATCCACATATAATGTCAATAGGACAAATCCTGTGGAAGTGTGTTTCATATAAACACATTGGTCTTCATAAAGCTCTGTAAATTCATGCTTTACCATAGCTTCATGAAACTTGATGTTCCATTGTCGTGAAGCTTGTTTAAGACCATAAATGGATTTGAGAAGTCGACATACCTTCTTCTCATTTCCTGCTTGCTTAAACCTTGAGGTTGTTCCATGTAAATTTCTTCCTCAAGTTCTCCATTGAGAAAAGCAGTTTTAACATCCATTTGATGTAGCTCTAAGTCCATATAAGCCACAATAGCTAGTATGAGACGAATTGATCCAATACGAACAACAGGAGAAAAAGTATCCTCATAATCAATTCCCTCCTTCTGGGTGTAGCCTTTGGCAACAAGCCTTGCTTTGTACTTGTCTATAGAACCATCTGACTTGCGTTTGATTTTAAAAATCCATTTGCTTCCAATGGCTTTACGCCCAGGTGGAAGATCAACTAGATTCCAAACATGATTGGTTCTCATAGACTCCAGTTCATCCAATAAGGCAATTTCCACTCCTTAGCTTTAGGGCCGGAGAGGGCTTCATGAATATTACGAGGTTCCTCTTCATCCATGACAGTGGTAAGGAACGTTTCATATTCAAATCCCTCTGGGGCAACCACCATATTTGCTTCATATTCTTCAATACCATAAAATCGTTTTGGTATTCTTCCTCTCCCACTTTTCCGAGTTGGAGGTGGTAATTCCTCTATATTCTCGGTTTCCTCATTATGAGTTTGAGTGAGTGGAGAATTCATTTGTTCCATTTGAGCCAAAGGCTCTTGAACATCATCATATCATCATCCTTAGAGTCGGGAACAAATTGATTTGTGGCAAAATCATCAAGTTCATAAAAACTTGATCCTTTGGTGGCTCCTGAAAGTGTTGGAAATTCACTTTCTAAAAATGTGACATCTCGAGAATCAATCTCTGTGACCTTTCCATGTCATTTTCACCTATAAAAACATAACCTTTAGAGTTTTCACAGTAGCGTATGAAAATGCATTTCTGGCCACGAGCATTAATTTCCATATTTATGGAAAGTAGTGGTTATGGGCGCCACACCCCCATGGTCGAAGATGATCAAGATCTGTCGTCTTCGATTCCATAATTCATAAGGGGTTTCAGAGTGATTTAGAAGGAACACGGTTCAACACATAAACCGCTGTTACAAAGCATCTCCCCAAAAGATATAGGAAGATTAGCTTGTGACATCAGATCTAACCATGTCCATGAGTGTCCTATTCCTTCTTTCAGCAACTCCATTTTGTTGCGGGGTATAAGGGTAGTTAACTGATGAACTATTCCCTTTCTTCACAGAAGTCTTTAAATGATGAGATAAATATTCTCTACCCGATCAGTTCGTAGAGCCTTAATTTAAGGTCTAACTGATTCTCCACAAGAGTCACAAATTTTTGGAAGCATTCTAAGCATCTGATTTGTGGGTGATAAGCTATATATAACCATATCTAGTATAATCATCAATGAATGTAAGAAGTACTTGGCACCATGCCTTGCTTCTACTTCATTGGCCCACAAATGTCAGAGTGGATCAATTGCAAAGGTTGAGTAGCCCTTTGGCCTTACCAAAAGGCTTACGTGTTGCTTTGCCGGCCAAACACGGTTCACAGATTTCCATTTGAATTTTGATGGTTCACCAAGATATCCATCCTGGCTAATCTGTTTATTCTATCAATACCGATATGTCCCAACGTGAATGCCATGTTTCTGCTGAAACATGGTTGTTAGAAGAAGAAGCAATATAACCATATTCATGAGAAAATGAAATTGGACAAGTTTGTAGGATAATAACACCTTCATTTATTTCACCATGTCCAATCCAGGTATTCCTGGAATATAGATTCATAACATTATTTTTAAAGTTAAATACATAACCTAACTTTAATAGTGTAGGAACAGACATCAAGTTCCGACTAATTTTAGGGGCATACAACACATTATATGATATAAAGTTCTCCCACTCGAGAGATCTAATTTACACGTTCCTATGCCGTGTACATCTACAACTGCGTTGTTTCCCACATAGATGACTTTGCTCCCTCTAGGGATGCGTCGGAACTCAACAAGTATGCGCGATCATGCGCTATGTGCTCGGTGGCTGCTGAGTCTACAATCCAAAATTGGAGTCAGAACTCGACAAAAACATGATGCCACAAAAGACTTAGTACAACACATGTATAAGTTACACACCTGTTCCTGTGGGCATTCCCTGGCATAGTGTCCAGGCTTTCGACAAACATAGCAAACTCCCTTGGGCTTGCTTTCTTATTTTCATTGTTCTTGCCCTTGTTAGTTTGGCTTCTCCAAACTTTCCTTTGTTATGATTTCCCTTCTTTTGCTTCTTGCCCGAACGGTTATTATAACCCCTTCTTACGCTTTTTGTTCTTATGACCCGAGTTATCATAAGATGTCATATGAGCTTCAGTGGGAGGATTTTCAAACATAATTCTATCCTCCTCTAGCGTAAGATGACGAGCAACATCATCAAATGTTTTGATGTTCTCGTCATGGGTCAAACTTTGTTTAAGTGAACTCCAATCTCGACCCAGGGGTAATGACCGAATCAAAGCTTGAACTTGCTGCTCGTCACTCATGATTTGACAAGCAGAGTAAGCTCTTGAATCATGTTAGACATGGCTGTGATATGTTCAGCCATAGTATGATTCGGTTTCTTTTTATAACTGTCCAAACGCATCTGAAGTTGACGCTGTCTGGTAACAGTCGTACCGCCAAAAGTCCACTTTACGGCATCCCAGACACCTTTGGCGGTCTTGCTTTTTTCAAATCGTAACATGAGATCATTTCTCATGCTACTTAGCAAGATTATTCGGGCTGCTCGACTTTCTTTTGCCAAGCATGATATGCCTCTAAGGCCACTCTGAAATGTTCATTGTTAGGACCTTCAGGTGGTACCTCAGGTTGGGTCATAATCGATGATAGTGATTCAAGAAGATCTTGGTCCTCTAACCATATTGGACCTTACGACTCCATGTGTCGTAATTGTGCTCTGAGAGCTTGTCCTTCTTGGTCAGGTCGGCAACAATGCCACTACAAATACTATTATTTCCAACCATTTCTCTACACAAAAGAAATGAAGTAATAAGATAATGCAATCATCATGTAAATAATAAATCACATCAAATTAAATAATCACTTGTCATCAAATAAGTATTTAAAACAAAGACAAGCATATAGCTTATAATCAATCCTAAATACTAGTTATCAAACAAGTAATTAAGTAATTGATTCAACACATGAAACTCCCACTGCGAAAAAACATTTTCCCAGCTTTAGAACTTGTCAAGTGTCAGATATGGACTACTTTTGTTTAAAAAACATACATGTACTACACAAGTACATGACCAAACAACAATTTGTTGTCTTACATGAGGGTACTTTTCCATATGATTAGACCTTTTAAGTATCCAAAAAATTATTTGGCTTCTTTGTATATATATATATATATATATATGTATGTACCATGAATTATCTACACAAGAAAAATTGTTACATAAACAACATGATACATAAGGACACATAGTCCTTAATAATCACATAGATTATTTATAACACAAAGATCTAATATCTTACGAAAAGATAATTGACAAGTTCTTATCAAGATATCTCTCTTTAAATATTCCTAATTTGTACACTAAGTACAGTAGAGGAGAAAAACCAATCTGTATGCATTACAGTAGGGTCCACCCAGTAGCTCGGTTGAATAATCTGTAAAAAATTTACAGTAGATTCATCTGAGCAATCTGGCAACATCAGTAGACACATTGGATAATCTATATAAAAATATAGTAGATCCAATAAAGCAATCTGATGAACCAGTAGACTTAACTGGTAATCTGTAACAAATACATAGACCCCATCCAAGTAATCTGGTTTAGAACTTTAAGCAATTTGTACCAAAGTAAATAAGCTTAGAAAATAAGAGAGAGAGAGTATATATTATGATAAACTTATTATCATAATTATACTGAGATTGGTACATAACACAATCATATGTTTTACATATATGCATGCCAATAAATTCATGTCACACAGCACATGAATATGTTTGTATTCATTATTAATTTCATTCATATAATAATGAAATCCGTGAACTCAAAGTTATACATTAGTATAAATATGATGTATGAAAAGACATCAAGTTGAGTCACGACATGCACACCAATTTAATTAACTATTGTCTGTTTTCATTGATAGAAAACTCATAATTAATCCATCAAAAAAAAGTCAACAAAATAATAGGTATAAGCACATGTTTTTATTTTAATAACTGGCATGTAATATGCCGATTTGAGAAGGAACAACACTGCCGGTTATTCCATCAACAACCGTTCTCAAAACAATTATATATAAATTACTCCAATTAACAGGGCAGGACTCACATGCATGAGAAGACATGTTCTCTTATGAGACACATTCTTCATCACAAGATAAAACCGCATGATGTCGGCAATCTTTCAGGACGTTTGCATGTATGCTAGACCGACATGCCATATCCAATTTTTTCCGGGAAGTGCATGAAGACTTCTTCATGTTTTATTAGTGGTGTACTCATGCAAATTAATATACATGAATACCATCACCAAGTACGATTTCTTCATAGCTTTTACTGGAGGAAATTGTGCATGTATCCTGCCCGTGAATTGTTATCAACACTGAACACATGAATGAATTATTTATCCTCGTTTATGTAACCGATGACAAACATATTGCCATAGAATGTTCAATTCCACATGGAATATGAACATATTGGTTACGTATAATCAATTTTAGAGGATATAATACTCATGTGTGGGAACTATAGATTCAAGGAATCAACCAAAGCTCTGATACCAATGAAGGAAATTCTTACTTGTAGAAGAGCAAATGATGACAACTTGATCTTCTGAATAGATATGGATCTTATTCCTTGATCAATGATATCCCGGTATTGAAACGAATCTTCGATTCAATGTGTCACGAAGTAAATGCCTCCAACGACTAGTGTTAATTCAAGCGTAGTTTAGAGAGAATTTGTTATGGAAATATAGTGATCAATCAGCGAAAAAAAAACTCAAAAAATGATCACAAGGGTAGGTATTTATAGGAGTTGGAAGTATTGTTTATGGAGAAACACATCCCAATAGTGTCTTTCCATAAAGATACCTTTCAAAGATGCCTCCCTTCATTATAAGACATTCCTTTATATGAAGAGTTGTATTAGTATGGAAAGACATGTCCTTTTAGTGATGTCTTTCCCAAAGAGTCAAACTCTACTAATACCTTCACATAAAGACACCTTTTATTAGGCATTGTTTGGATTTCTACACAACCAAAATGCAACTGCCCATATGGCTAATTACCAAAATAGCCTTTGAACGTATAATTACTAAACTACCCTTATAATTCCTACACGAAGGCAACAACGAATTTCCGTGACGGGCTTGACGGGTTCTGTCATCCGGGATATCTCTCTTTCCGGTTCTTTCGGTGAGTCCTTTCTGAGGTGAGATGAAAGGAGGGAGATGAAGATTATTTGGGAAATTGTGGTCCCCATAATCTAATCGGAACCATTTCACTTCAGTTTCAATGGTAGATTAATACGCAACGCTGCTCATACTAGCGTTTGGGGAATGGGAGATTAATCTTCATCTCCTCCATTCATCGTTTTTGAGAACGAAGACAAGCGATCAAAACTCGGGTTTCCTTTAAAAAGTTCATACCTTTGGACATTTTCCTGTGGCAACGGAGACATACGCTTATGCTGGTTCTTCAGCATGAGACTTAGCTACAATTTCAGGATTCGTTGTAAGCTGCAATCAAACAGGGCCACAAATATTCAGCTTGTTTGATTAATGGAGGACAAAAAATTGTTCGATGAAAGGGTTGTGAGAAGTCAGGGGAGGAAGAATTGCCCACTTTGGACTTGACTGGTAACTCAATCGATTGAGCTTTGCACTAGTGGTCGATATTTGTTCGATTTGGTTTTCATCGTGTCAGTTTCTACTCTGACATACTGGTTTGCGTGCCTAGTTGGAAGCGAAACCAGGTAGCCGTTTAGTTCGTTCCTTGCTGAAAGAAACCCATGCGGGAAATTCTGAAAAAAAGTAACGCATCTGGCAGTGTTCGTCATTTTTTTTATTGTGAACTTTGAAGCGGGGAATTTTCAACAGCTGGGCTAATACTCATGGCTGCAACGAGTATCATTCTGGTAACCGGCAAACTACACTTGGTCCTACGGTTGGACTTGGACATGCCGATACCAGAAGATCATATAATCGTATACTTTTATTCAAGGTAACAGCTTTTCTACTACTGGTTATTCTGGTGCTTGTTGTATCAATCGAGAGTCTCAACCCTACTTGTATTGTTAGGTGTAACTAGAAAATCAGTTAAAAACAGAAAAAATATACTACAGAATTTCAGACTACAAATCTGACAAGATTGAAAACCAATATCCTAAATCAGAAAACAATTGTTTTTTGGTTTCTCGAAATTATATTAATCTATTGCATGCCTTCTATTTTTGAAAACAAAAAGTATTGTATGATCAGATGCCTTCATGTGGCATTACTTTGTTTTCGCTACTTAGACTTCTGAAAATAAATAGAGGAAACCGTAAAATATACTTGAACCAATTTAGGAATTCAAATGTAAAGAAAAAGGTAAGTGAAACTCATAATATGGGCAACTTCATTGAATTAAGCACCATGAAAGATCCTCTCCTTATCACTAGCGCGGAATCATCTGGGAGATGGTAGCATCATTAGCAGTGTAATTATCTTTTGAAGGCGAGTTCCATCTACTTCCTGTTCTCATTGAAAAAGCTGGGGTATCAGGAATGGGCAAGTCTCTAATTTCAGACTTTATCATGGATGAAACTTCAAGCATGGTTGGCCTGTCTTTTGGTTTTTCTTGGACACAAAGTAATGCTACATGAAGGCATCTAATCATCTTGCATGATGAATGTGTGTCATCTAGCTCTGGATCCAAGAATTCCTTTCCCGCGCCTTTTTCCCACATCTCATAAGCCTGTTAAGAGTGGTGACTAGTTTTATCTTCAAACTTATTTTCCCGAGTTCATAGTCTTATTAGAGTTACTGACAGATATCAAATGCTCAGTAAAGAATTCAACGAAAAATGAAAAAACAAACAAACAAACGGGAAGGTATCTCACATGATCCAGAAGAGTTTGATGTTCCCCGTCACCATATAGAGCACACACAGCCTTTCCGCTGATCATTTGCAACAAAAGAACTCCAAAGCTATAGACATCTGATTTAACTGAATAAACTCCGTTTCGTATATATTCTGGAGGAACATATCCACTGCATTATTTGATCGAGATTAATTATGTACCAATTGGGAGTGGAGAAAAGGAAAGAAATCATGGCTTACTTACTATGTGCCAACAATCTTTCCCGTGTTTGCTTCATGGATGTTTTTCTGAAATGTTCTGGCCATTCCAAAGTCTGATATCTTTGGGTTCATTGCATAGTCAAGTAATACATTGCTAGCTTTTAAGTCCCTGTGGATAATGGTTAATCTTGTGTACTCCTGAAAATACAGAAGTCCTTGAATTACCCCTTCGATTATCTGCACCCGCTTCGGCCTATCTAGTAGCAAGCTTCTGACTGGGTCTGCTCATCACATCCAAGTATTGTAGTAATTAACTTGTCATAAGAAAAAGAAGAAAAATAATATATGTCGCCTTACTTATAAAGGTAGAAAAGCCTGAATTAGAAAGAGGGACTTTTCTCTTAATGTCATTTCAGTTATACACTGAATTTTTCTATTCTGATGATTGGATAAAACAAGTGATTGTCAATTGTCACATACCGAAAAGATAGAAATCCAAGCTTCCGTTGGGCATATATTCGTAGATGAGCATCTTTTCTCCTCTTTCTGTACAAAATCCCAAGACCCTGACCAGGTTCACATGCTGCAGCCTTGCAGTGAGAGTAACTTCATTTTGAAACTCCTCGAGTCCTTGTTGGGAGGAATCTGACAGCCGTTTCACTGCTATTTCCTGTCCGTCTTTCAATTTTCCCTGCTAGCGTTGTGCATTTCATGTTAACTACTTTTGAATTTAACCAGTTACTTTATTACTGTAGTTCAGATGCTAGAAATAGTGAATTTTGTGCCACATTAGATTAGCATTTGCATTTATGTGCAACTGTCTGTCTGTTGTCAGCTTTAAAGAGAATAATACAACTAATTTGAGGTTACCTTGTAGACAGGACCATAACCTCCCTCTCCAAGCTTGTTTTGAACGGAGAAGCTGTTTGTACTTGCTGTGATATCACCCCAGCTGAAAACTCGTAAGCCATCACTTGTCATGAATTTTGCTTCCTCGTCCCTGTTTTTTCCTGCTTTAAGGAGCTAAGTCTTTCTCTCCAATTGGAAGAGATGTTGAATAGGGTAAAAAATCTGCATGCAGAAATATTTACCTGGTGGTCCTTTTCTTCTTTTCAAGTAATAACCGAATACAAAGCTGATTAGTAAAACAACACTAGCCACTACTGGTAGCATGACCGTCAACTTTTTGTGCCTCTGGCTTTTACTTTTAGTTATC
>JAIOTZ010002023.1:0-25158 GCA_023374045.1 Limonium bicolor | reverse complement strand
CTTAAGAGAATGGAGAAGCTAATGAGCTCTTCAAACTTGATTTTCCCCCATCAATGGAGTTTTTCATGGCACCAAAATGGAGCTTTGAAAGATTTGAAAAGATAGAAAGATAGGTCTTGACCTAACTAAGACAAATATGCAATTTGTTTTGGATTTGGAGCTTGGAGTTGTATTTGGCAAGTGATTGAAGATGGAGAACCATGAATGAAGCTCTCTCGGTTTGGAGCAAAGAGAGAGAGAAGAGAAATCGTGTGGAGAAGAGAAATGAAGAGAGAGAAGAAGAAAATGTAGGCTAAGGTAAGATATTTGCTTTAATAAAGCAAATAGTAACTTCTTTACTTATCTCTTCTTTTCCTTTCTCATTTAATGACTCATGTGGTGACTCCCCACATAAAAACTGGCCACCCTCTTAATATAAGGCTAACATGGTCTTTGTTGACCAATTAATTGACTTATATTGATTAAAACTTAAACTAGTCACTAAATAGTTACTATTCACTAATCAAGGCACATAATCGGGAAATTTTTGATTTCCCATTGATTTAGACCTCCTAATGTGATACTAATTAGTACACATGTTGATTAAAGAGTAATGATGGACATTTAGCCACTCAAAACTCAATTCTAAGACAATTTCTCAAAAATGTGCTTTAAGAATTCTTAAAGCACATTTTGTGTTTTAACTTGTTTTCAAGCTTGGTTTTCTTTGCTAATTGATTTAAAATGACCATTAGGATATTACTAAGGTCTTATCATGATATTTGGGTACTCACCCAAGTCTCTCCAAGCTTAGAGCACGTTTTTGCCCTGATTGCCTTTAAGGCACTTTCTTGTGTTTTCCTTGGTTAAAATTGTCTACCAATCTTTCTAAGGCATATTTTAGCCTTAATACATCATGACTTGATGTTTACTTAGCATACTTAGGTTTGGGGTATTTCAATCTACCCCCCTTAAAAGAACTTTGTCCCCGAAGTTCCCATGCATCCTATCTTATTAGAATACATGTCTTACCTCATTCCTTAGATCATATAGATCATACTTATGTATACTTAATCTCATTGGATCATTAGATCCGCCATATTCTTATACTTAAATATCACACAACATGCTTAAGCATGTGTAGCACTCAAAATTCCTTTTATTCCTTTTTGATGATTAAAACATTCACATAACTTCCAACGTATTCTCCCATGTCACCGGTCCGTAGACAATGGCTCATTCGTCCTCGTCACCATGGGCTAGAATACAAAACACGCTGCTCTCCCCATGTCACCGGTCCGAAGACAAAGGCTCGTGCGTCCTCGACTTCATGGGCGAGACTCAGTAAAAAGGTAATCCTTTTTACGAGGTCATGTGAGGAATAATTCCTCTAATTAAAAATACAAGCAACTCCAATTTCATTTTATCCTAAGGCCTCTATCCTTAGTGTGATTTAATTGTGACCACTGGTAGGGAGTTTCAGGAATAATCCTACCCTGATGTGATCAGCATCAATGTAGAACCATCCTTCCACTCCAATTTGTGTTCGGTTTCCCTTGATCCCTAGAAAATCAAGTTCCACCTCCCACGTCATTTTCAAACATCAGATAATTCACTAATGTCCAATTTTCTATCTTTTTAGTTCTTCTAATCATAATCAATACATCTCCAAAGTGTGGACTCAGTCCATCAAACATTCCCAATTCATCTCTTAGTAATTACCTCAAACTTATACCAACTTCCACTGTCTCATACCACATGGCATTACTATTTCCTAACCCGTAATCATATCAAATTGTATCTCATAATGTTATCTTATTCTTATCTCACACCTAGTCTCATATCGGCTCATACCTCATATATTCCTTATTTCTTAAGTCTCCTTAATCCTCTTCCTTAATTCTCTTAACTTGTACTCACACCGGAGTTAACAAGATAAGTGCTTAATATGTATGGCATTCACATCTTCTGTGTGCAATAACCATGATTTATCTCAAAATGTTTATGTAAAACATATTCTCATATTCTTTTGTGTGCTATGCACACCGTAGTTTATGTACTAAGTACTCAAACATACGATAAGCGGTTTTCGCTCTACCCCCCTTAAAATGGATTACGCCCACGTAATCAACATCATCACATTCTTGAACATAAGTCCAAGATGTCTAATTCTCACCAAGCATTCTAGCTTCCATGCCATCTATCTTACTTATAATTCGATCAGAAATAACTTAGTCTCTGTATCGAGGATTCTTAACGGTACTTATACCGTTTCCTTAACTTAGTTTGGTCTAATCTCAAAGGTAGTGATCTGTTAGCTTCCGCTGCACCACTCTGATAATCTTAGGCCTAATTGTCTCAATGGACACGTGTTATCTTTATATATACACGGCCTTAATGAGTTGTAACTCGTCTATCCATTCTCCTTGAAGATCTTACGCTCATACTCTTAGTATTTTCTCGAATGTCTAAATTGTTCTCCCCAACTGACCTTTGGTCTGAGGATGATTCTTAGTCTGAAGCTACTGTTTAGTGCATATCGCGCTTTACAGTCTTAACCTCTTACATCTTAAGACATGTCCAATGTCTGTACTTAACAATCCGTGCTTCTCGCACTTCATAGTCCTTAATTATTTGTTCTCTGGTTCCTCTGTGTTGCTGGTTCAACTGAATTCTTCTCTTCGACTGTTTGTGGTAATAGCTGCTCTTGTCTAATCTTGCGTCGTTGTCCGTGGTACGGAGTCGACTACTTCCCGTGTTCCTTACACCACTCGTCTACATGCATGGGGTACCTTACTGGTACATTACTACTTACCCAACTAACCCATAAATGAGCATGTCAGGCCTGCAAGCCCCTGTGGGGTGCAGTCGTCCCACGTCTCATTTTAGTAAATTCATAGTGTCCGTCACACGTTTAGCTATTGCTAATTATGAAGTATTCTGTTGTCGATCTCCTCTTTCATTGTTCCATAATAACATTTATTGTTCTTCTTGAAGTTAATCAAGGGAAGTCCATTTACTGTGTTCTTGGGTATTGTATGCTCTAGCTCCTTCTGTATCCCGTACTGATTCGGTCACTTAATAATTGAGGTCTCTTTCCGGAGAGCCTCTTATCTTGTTCCTCATATTTATGCTACTAGGAATGCACTTCCAGTTCCTTAAGGAATGGGTAGTGTGCTTCCTGTAAAATCCTACCTAACTAGGTCCAGACTACTGGCATCAATGCTCAGTTCGTCTACATCTATTTTCTTACTTATACTGGTCTTAACTCATAAATCTAATTGCCTCAGTGTCAATATTTGACGGTTCATTCATAATGGTCGCCTTACCGCGCACCATGACTTAATCCACCTTTCTAACTATTGTACTCACGACCACTACTACCGTGGTAGTTGGCCCTTACCATGTTGCCCATTGATGGTGCAACCTCTTATTCACTTATCCTTATGTCTTACCTTATACTCAATCCTTCTTGGTGTAAACACACTGGGAGTTCTCTCATTCCGGTATTGGCGGTTGTCGTACTGTGTTGTAAAATAGTTGACTCTTGATATGAAGATGTTCTGTTCCAATCTCAGATTCGTAAGTAGGCTAACTTCTTTCGCTTTCTTTCATCCTTAGGGATGTTATCTACCATGTAGTTTAACTGGTTATTGAGGAAGTCATCCACTGAATTACAAGCTCTCCTGAGCATTGATTAATTGACATGCCATAATGTGCAGTCACCATGTTTATCTCTGACCATTACTAATTCTTACATCCTGGGTGTTGGATATGGGGTCTATCTGTGCCACCTCCCTTATTACTCAAGTGTATCTGGTATGTTCTAAGGTAATCTCTAGGTTCATAGTTTCCATTTCCTAAATAAAGTGTATTTTATCTCTAATATGTGAAAGCCCTTTTGAGGGGTTCATTCCCACTCATGGCCTCACAACAAGGAGAGGTATCCCCACCCTAAAAGGCATGGTTCGTACTCCGCTCCTGTCCTTAGCATTATCTCGATATTCTCATTGTTACCCTTTCTTGGTAATATCTTCCCAATCTAAGTTATAGGTTTGGTAACCGTTCATATCTACAAATTGTAGTCCCTTCGTGGCTTAAACAAGCTCTCTTATAACTTACTGCGCCTCGGGCTCTGATGTGGTTAACATCCTTGGCTTGTAGGCTCTTAATGCTTAATTTCTCAGTTCATCATTTTTACTCTTACTCATCTGCAGGTTATCCTCATAAACTTCTGGTCCCTTGGAACACCATCAATCATTAGGTTACATACAAAATGTAGTATCGGGTTTTATGGTAAGTTGCTGCATCCTGCTTCCTGCTATGGAAGTTGTTCAGGTGATCTGAGGTTACTTAATGTCTTTGACAATACTGTCATTTTACTAGACTTATGTCTTTTGGCAATTAAGGATAAGTTCGTATTAGGCGTTTGCCTTACGGTGTCCAAGTTGGATATCATCCTGGCATCTTATACTTCTATCTCAACGCTTCGTTCAACTTCCGTTGACTACGCCCCCCGTTGATGATCAATCATACTTGGGTATTAATGAGTTAGACGAACAGTACTAGCTGTCATCCATCAGTTTGTTCGGCTCGACTATGCTCGCTCTGTGGGGGTAGTCCTCTGAGCTTTCCTTTTCCAGGGTTGTACGACTTTAATTCTTAGTAGGTTATAGCTTATGTTATTTCTTTTATCCTTGATTTCCGGGTTTTCCAACATCTTCATTGAAGAATGTTGTTATTGGTGTCCTTAATGGTCACTCTGAGAGTCTTATCCCGTTTTCGTTGTAAGTCGATGCTTCAACAGTCTCAATAGTATCTTATAATACATCCCTTGTATATCATTGCTTATAGTGTTTTTGCTCGCAATACCGAGCAATCTCTTAGGTTTTCCCCTTGGAGTTTGAGATTGGTGTTCTTACCATACTGTCGGTTGTTGTTGTAGTGGGTTATACCGTTGCTAGTATTTATATGGTTTAGTATTTCATCTAAGCTCAGCTCCCTGCTGGCTGATGTGTCGGTTCATCTCATCATGGTCAGGCCGTCAGGCCCTTCCAAGGTCCTATTTTTTTTTCTCATGTTTTATGGATTTGCATTCCGATGTTAACGCGTACTACGACTGTAGCGTTCGGTTACCTCGCCATGATGGCTTTCCGTGTAGCTTAACCGTGGTAGCACTTGCTATGGCAAGTGCGCCATGCAGGATGGGTTATTGGTACAAGGCACATTGGAAGTGAAACTTCCTTCTAATTTCCATGTAATTGGTAGTCCTCGGGACTCCCTCAATGATCTCTTATTTTGGATAATCGACCATCCGGCAGTTTCCTTGTAGTTTGACAGTACTGTCATTTATCAGGGCGTTCCTCTTTCTGAGAGAACCCCTTAATATCTTCTTATGTCTTAATCCTCGCTTCCGTCTCCACACATCTTGTTGTGGTTACTAAGTAATGATTTTCCTTTAGGAACTACATCGTAGTCCTATTTTGGTATACAATTTGTATGGGTTTCTACCGTTGTTTGCATTATGTTGGCCAGGTTTTATAACCTTCCTCATTGTATGGGGTTTGGAGTTCCCGTTTCTAACTGGACTTTCCAGTAGTCTCAATCCTCATGCTTGGTATTATCCTGCTGTTATGCTCCTTCGGACCACTGTCCGGTACTCATGTCGCTTCCCTTTTTCCTTTCTATTGCACCCGTAGTGCTTCCCTTATCATTGGTATGGCGGGTTATTTCGACTGCGTAGCATGTCGACCCATGTTGCCGGTAGTTTCCGCTCCCTTACTGATAGAATTACATAGGTAGCGCCTGTTTCTCTGTTGCGCTCCATTGAAAACCTCCAAGTTCTCCATAACTGTTGTGCAACAAGATGTTTCTCGTATTGCTTACTGTTAGCTAACTGCCAGATCGGGTTTCCCCGAGTAAGAGAAGGCTTTCTTCTCTCTGGCGTTTGTTCCACATATTTAGGGTTAGGGATGTGGAGGGCGGCCTAGGCACTATGGATATCCGGTAAACACCGGGGAGTCCTGGCTAACGCACCTCACACTCTATCTCTCAACCCTTAACCCATAACTCAATCTCAACCTCATCATTCTCCTAAGTTCGGTATTTCTTGTCTTCAGAGCGTAACTACGCTCTGATACCACTTTTGTAACACCCCAACTCAATCCAATTGTGGTCTCGCAACTTAACAATATATATACACATGTCACAGCGGAATTCTTTACAATCCAGGACCTTGCCACGGTCTGACTACAGAATATACCGAACATTAGTCTAACAACCTTAACCATTTACATAACCTTCTTACAATCCTCTCACAACCTATACATTTCACTAACTCAATTGCCATACGAGTGTACATGCACAACTCGTAGGCCACACTAAACCCTTAACAACTGTATCCTCTTCTTACCCTCGCGTCGGCCGCTTCCTGATGTACCTGTGTAGTAAAAACAGCCCCCAAAGGGGGTCAGCACGAATGCTGGTACGATCCCCTCATGGCCCCCAAGCTAACGTGGCTACGACGACTAGTTGTCGATAGCATGGAGGTTGATTATATGCACAACATGATAATGAATGCTGTAAACACAACTCAGATATGAACAATCAAAGTTCACACACAATGAACGACTTAAATGCGTTCCCTTAATTGGAGAGTTAGTTATTTAACTCCTTAAGTAGTGTTTCCTCTTAATCTTAGTCCATCCTTATCTTACCTCAATCTGATTCTTATCTTAATCTTAGAAACAACCATCCTTTAATGAGGAGTGGATGTAGCTTATCTCAATCTTAATATTACAAACCATCCTTTAAAAAGGAATGGTTGCAACTTATCTTAACCTCACCTTAATCTAAATCTTAATAATACAAATCATCCTTTAAAAAGGAATGATTGTAACTTAACTTAATCTTACCTTAATCTTAATCTTAATCTCAATCTTAACCTCAGTATACAAACCTTTCCTGGAAGGGATTGGTTGTATCTAATTCGAACCTGGGATTTAGGTGATCCCACCGCACCATCTTAATGCCACCTACTCTGGACGGGAGTCCAGCGTAGCTGAGCCGGCAACCGGCCCTAGGCAACAAGTCCGAAGACAAGTCCTTAATCGGAGGTCGAATCTACTATAGATAACGACCCCCTTTCCTTAGCATGCATGACCGGAGATCGGTCCCGGGTTTCCTCACTCAAGTTCCAGTTAGTAGTTATCTCAAGACCCTGTTTGTTGGTTAACCTCTTTCGGTTCATATCGTCCCTCATTAGGGGGTGTTCCTTAGTCTCACTCAATTCCTTACTAAACATTGGTTAGTAAGTTCTCACGGTATGTTGTGTTAGTTTTCAAACATCACACAACAATACAATATATATACATATATATTCCGGTTGCATGCTTTATCTTGTTTAGTGGGCACACAAAAACAAATAGCACACAAGCCGAGGGACACCTCGTTAGCAAGCAGGTCACAAGAAGAAACAACTGTACCGTTCACGTCGATCGTTGTTTGTTTAACCTTCTTCGGGGTCCCAATTCACAAACCTAAAACATTCATTCAGTTTTAGGTTGTTAATCACTTAACTTAATATGACTTACTTAGCTTGTTTAACTTACTTAATTCCTTAATGATCCCCACCTAACACCTCTTAGGTCTTACGCTTAATCTTACAAACTTAATCTTAAACTTTCAAGTTTATACTTAACTTAGCTTAATCTCTTAAGTTCTTAGGGTCTCAATCATTACTACCCTACCAAAGGCATACCTTATTACCCATTGCCATTCTTGGAATTCAAAATTCCTTTTTTTTTGTTTTTAGGCTCGACCGGACTTACCGACCGGACTTGCCAAGTCCGGTCCATTCCAGTACCCTTTTGCCGTTGGAAAATTCACTCCGACCGGACTTACATGTCCGGTCCTATGTCCGGTCGATTCCAGAGACTTATAACCGTACAAAATTCATGCCGACCGGACTTGGCAAGTCCGGTCCATGTCCGGTCCATTCCAGAAACATTTCCCGGTAGTGTAACAGAGCCCGACCGACCTTGCAGTCCGGTCCTAAGGCCGGTCGGCTTCCTAAAACTTGTTTCTAAATTCTTTTTCAACTCCAAACTTCTCCTCATATATCTTAATATGTTTATAACCCACTTGGGCACCTCAAACACCTTAAGCCTCCCTTAAAATACCTTATATCATCCACCTTGATCCACCTTAGTCATTATGCATTTTCCTTGTAGTGATGCTACTCTTGTAATGCTTTCCTCTAGTTTCTAGGGTGGTTCATACTTAATGTAACCACTGCCAAATGTTTTCCTCACCACTATAACATCATCTCCCAAGCATCTTTCACCACTCTAAAACTCTTTTATCATTTACTTAAAGTCCCCCATAAGCTTAAGCTTCCATCCACCAACACCTTATTTCCTTCCTAGTTTTTTCCAACATTTGCCTAAGTCCTAAATACTCAATTACATCTCTTGATTCTTAAACCCTCCAAGGTAATGCCTATCCTTATCTCATCACACCACACTTTATCTCACCCCTTTTTCGTCAAGACAACCTCTAAAACTTCCTAGCACTTCCTTAGTCATTAATTCCCTTAGAACACATTCAAATCACCTTAATCATTAACCTCCTCCTTAAACTTATGCTCAAGTCTTATATTCCTCATCTCATGATTTTGGGTGCTCAAAAACTCACCATTCCCTAACTCCTCCTAGACACATCTAGGTCATCCTAAACCTCAAGAACTCCTTAGTTACTCATTTCCACCCAATTTTCTTCTCATGCTCCCTAGTAAACCCTAGGGCATATTAGCTCACCACTACCACTTAAACACCTTGTTTTCTACTCAAATTTCGCCATAGCTCCTCTAGTATCTTATCATTCCCAGACACATTATTTTCCTCATTTAACCATCTCACCCACATCAAGTTCTTCTCATCATATCTCATCACCCAAACCAACTCATTCATGACAAGTTCAATATATGCAATAATCTTAAATTGCATAGCACTAAGGCTCTTAAATGACATGGCTTAGGCCCTTAAATGACTTAAACTTAAACACTGAATTTCCCACATATATACGCTTTCAACCTGCAAATACACTCATCAATCTCATAGTAGTTATAATGCTTAAAAACCACCTTAAACTTATATTACTAACTCATTCTCATTAGCTCCTTAATCACAAGTTCATAAGCTTGTTTAAGTTCTTTTTCTTAGGTTATAAACCCAATACACAATGTAAGCTCCAAGCTACTTTGGTACTTATCTAAAACTCATTCCTTAATCCTAAAACCACATTAGGTAAGCATTTTACCTTGTTTTCTCAAGCTTAACTTAATCTCCTCCTTAGACCTTCTTCTTGCATAGATCTCGGCCACCACTTAATTCCTTTTGCCAATGTTCTAATCAATATTTAAGGACTCATATGAGTACTAAACATGCACTAACCTCAAGGAATAAAAACCTAGGTTAGAAATGTGTTCTAAGGCATAAAAGTGGATGATTACCTTTGTAGTCTCAAGGTAGACTTTGGCATTGAGTGAAATAGGACCTCCACTAGCCCTTGGTGAATAAATCAAGCTAGAACACATTAAAAACATAGCCCCATTGGAAAGAATTTCGGCCATATAGAAAATGATGGAAACATGGTTTTTCTTACATTTTCATTACCTTAAGAGAATGGAGAAGCTAATGAGCTCTTCAAACTTGATTTTCCCCCATCAATGGAGTTTTCTCATGGCACCAAATGGAGCTTTGAAAGATTTGAAAGATAGAAAGATAGGTCTTGACCTAACTAAGACAAATATGCAATTGTTTGGATTTGGAGCTTGGAGTTGTATTTGGCAAGTGATTGAAGATGGAGAACCCATGAATGAAGCTCTCTCGGTTTGGAGCAAAAGAAGAGAAGAAGAAATCGTGGTGGAGAAGAGAAATGAAGAGAGAGAAGAAGAAAATGTAGGCTAAGGTAAGATATTTGCTTTAATAAAGCAAATAGTAACTTCTTTACTTATCTCTTCTTTTCCTTTCTCATTTAATGACTCATGTGGTGACTCCCCACATAAAAACCGGCCACCCTCTTAATATAAGGCTAACATGGTCTTTGTTGACCAATTAATTGACTTATATTGATTAAACTTAAACTAGTCACTAAATAGTTACTATTCACTAATCAAGGCACATAATCGGGAAATTTTTGATTTCCCATTGATTTAGACCTCCTAATGTGATACTAATTAGTACAATGTGTTGATTAAAGAGTAATGATGGACATTTAGCCACTCAAAACTCAATTCTAAGACAATTTCTCAAAATGTGCTTTAAGAATTCTTAAAGCACATTTTGTGTTTTAACTTGTTTTCAAGCTTGGTTTTCTTTGCTAATTATTTAAAATGACCATTAGGATATTACTAAGGTCTTATCATGATATTTGGGTACTCACCCAAGTCTCTCCAAGCTTAGAGCACGTTTTGCCCTGATTGCCTTTAAGGCACTTTCTTGTGTTTTCCTTGGTTAAAATTGTCTACCAATCTTTCTAAGGCATATTTTAGCCTTAATACATCATGACTTGATGTTTACTTAGCATACTTAGGTTTGGGGTATTTCAATTCTCGACTGCTCTGCATGTCGACCCAGGTTGCCGGAAATTCTATTAATTCTTCTATACACAAGATTCTTCATTCTTCGCTATTAAATGCGGTTAACATTGTTCAGATGGAGACCGTCTCCGGGATTCCCACTTTTCAGGATCTACCGTATGACAGGTTCTCTGTACCCTTAGAGGTATTTGATAATAGCCAGATCGGGTATTCCCGAGTATGAGAGGACTTTCATCTCTCTGGCGTTGTTGCCCAAGTTATAAAACAGGGATTGTGGAGGGTGGGATGGATATTGTAGGTTTCCAGTACACGCTGGAAATTCCTATCTAGCGTATCTCTCACGCTATCACTCAACCCTTATCCCAAAGTACTTAAATCCTAACTCGGTACTTCCTAAGCTCGGTAATTCAGTCATCAGAGCGATACTTCGCTCTGATACCACTTTTTGTAACACCCCATCAACATTAACACACTACAATAAACTGCAGCGGAAAAACAACCTTATCACATTACTTAACTCGTTGGTGTTACACGCCGTTAGCCACCCACGTGGCTAACAAGGCTAATACATACACATTGTACCGGTCTGATGGGCTAAATTCCGAGCGACTACACATTACTATCCCTTTCCATTAACAACAAAACAACGTACCTTCCAACTATACCGAGTATTTATAAACTGATACCGACAACAATTTCGGTCTTACTACACCTACTGTATATATACACTTAAATGATTACCCATGGACAATGTCTACCCCGTCCTACTCTCGAACGGCTTCCAGCTCTCTGTACCTGAAATAGGAAAAGAAGAGAAGGGTGGCCCCAAGGGGCTCAACACCTTTGCTGGTATGGTAATCCCGCAGCCCACATGCTACCGGGCCACGCACAACTAATTGTCGTCTTAGCATGCGGTTGATTATATTTAAATCATGCATGCAACTGTAAACACACAACACATAATCATTTCGCCTCAACGGGCTCAACAAACGGATCATATATCCTTACTTAATAAGTCACTCATGGTATTCATTATCCCTAGAGTGTTCCTCCTCTAATGGAGCTACTCCTTAATAGACGACACTTACCTTAAACCGGGTTATCCTTAAACGCCTCTTATCACACACTGGGATTCATATCCATGATCCACATACTCCACATTTTACAACATATAACATACATTACATAACATCACACAACAACACTTTGCACATTTCAACGTGCTCAACATAACACCGCAATAGATATTGCATCACAACATAATACATAACATAACGGGAATGGTTCTCTTAGGAACCGACCCAAACATAGTTAGTTCACTGGAGAGCCTAGAGGATGCTGTCAACTCATGCTAAGCTCATTTACATAACTCGTTACCGTTTTGTTAGGCGAACGAATAACTTAACATAAAGATGGATCGGGTTTAGTGACCCGAACACAACATTCATAATCCCCAACAGACGTGAGTCAAGAGCCTTGGTTAAGCTCAGGGGTGATCGAAGACCAATGAGGGAAGACAATCAACAGAGAGGAAGCTGAAGAAACTGTATACAACAACTCCCAAACAACGCGCGACCGGAACAACCGGATTCCTCACCCCCATAATATATAAATATTCACAGTTAAAGACTCCGCTGTGGAACCTATCACATCATCACACAATACAGTATTACAACTGAGTTAATCACGCAAAGGAGGGTCATACACTTACAGCAACATCACACAACTAACTCACGCATAGCCGTGGTTAGAACGTTCCTTAGGTCGGAAACGTTATTACCGGATACCGTTCTCTTACGTTTACCTAATAGTGGTTAACTAGCCCTTCAAGCGCATTTGAGGTTACCGGTATCGGCACGTAAACATACAACAACAATAACGACTGTAAACTCGTTTCATGATTTATCTTATAACGTGGCAAACACACAGAAAAACACATTGGCATACAAGCCGGTGTAATCCGGTAGGACACAGGTTGCAAGAAAACCATACCTGTCACCGGAGTCCACTTTACCATGTCCACTTATGTTCCTCGAGCAATTCTCGAACAACTGACAACATTACATGTATTTTTATTAACATCGGGGTAACATGATTATTTAATGTCTAATGCTTATAATTTTCCCCGTTAACTTAGTTAAATAACTTGACATTTTTAACTTGTTTTACTCTCACATTTTAATACAACTTTTCACCCACTTAATTGTCATTAAAACTTATTTAACATGTCCTTAACAACCTCATAACATCATTAACCATCAATCCCCATCATTACACATCATTTTATAACCTTAAACAACATTTTTGGTCCGACCGACCTTACCGACCGAACTTGTCCAAGTTCGGTCCATTCCAGAACACATTTTCGTCAAAATTTTCTACTCCGACCGACCTTGTAAGTTCGGTCGCATGTTCGGTCTATTCCCGAGAGTTCTTTCCCTTTGAAAATTTAGCCCGACCGAACTTGCCAAGTCCGGTCCCATGTTCGGTCGGTTCCAGAAACTTAATCCGTACACAAAATACAAGCCCGACCGACCTTGCAAGTCCGGTCCCCAAGGTCGGTCCATTCCAGAAGCCAATTCTCGCAGGGTAAACTGGGCTCGACCGAACTTGCAAGTTCGGTCGCAAGTTCGGTCTGCCCCAGACCCTTGTTTTCCTTTTCTCATTCAACTCCAAACTTCACCCATATATCCTAGTATACCCTAACCTCATTTGGGCACTTCAAACACACCTTATCCATGTGCTAAACTCTTTAAATCACTCACCAAAACCATTTATCATTCACAAATTTTTACAAATTCCTAGCACTTGGGGTTTTCTCCTTAAGATTTCTAAGTGGTAGCTCACCAATAATGACCACTACACCAAGGTGTTTCCTCTACACCTTAACATCTTCCCTCAACTTCTTTTCTTACTAACTAAACATCACTTATTCCTTGGATATCAACATTACCTAAACCTTAAACAAACTCCTCCAATACTTAAATACATTCTCAAAACACACATTGAATTCCTAGAACTTCCAAGATAATACCTAACTCCTTGCATCACTCTAAATCACCTTAATACATGTTTTCTTCTCAAGTAAACATTTATTCACCTTTAACACTTCCTAGTTCACCAAAACTTACTTAAAACACTTAGAACTTCTTACACATTTTCCCAAATTTGGCCATAGCTTCTCTTGTGTATACTCACATCCAAACACTTATTTTTATACACAAACTTCTCACATTTAGCACTACATCACAATATAGTGCATAACTTAAATTGCTTGGCACTTAGGCCCTTAAATAACATGGCTCTTAGGCCCTTAACTTGCATAAACCTTAAACACTGAATTTCCCACATAAATAATGCCTTTGACCTGCAAATACATACACCAAGACATATGTTCTTTTACTAGTCTCTTAAGAACACTTTACTAAGTCATTCACCATTTGCTCTTTAGGTAGTTTTTAACAAGCATTATAAGCTCATTTCTCCTAAGGCATTAAACCACATTGAGATAGCATATTTACCTCTTTTTCCTCACAAACTTCTTTCTTGTTTCCTTGTAAAAACCGGTAAGGTATTTGATTCCTTGTCAAGTTCTAAACAATATACAAACATCATAATGAGTATTCAAGCTTTAAGCTTCATCTCATTGTAAACCCTAATTTTACATTGTTTCAAAAACATTATTGTAGTTGTTTTACCTTGATCTTTGAAGAGAGTTTGAATATCTATGAAGAGAGGACTCCACCTAGTCCATGAAAGGATGGAATGAAGCTAGAACAAAGTCACACAAGAGCACCATCAATGTGCATTTTCGGTCAAGGCAAAAACATGAAGGAAACTTGATTTTTCTTTGAGATTCCTTACCTAGAAGCAAAGAAGAGTAATAATATGTAGAAACACAAGCTCAAGCTCCATCAATGGTGATTCTCCATGGCACCAAAATTGAGTTCTTGAAGATTGAAAAGGTAGAAGTGTAGAGCTTGACCTAACTAAGACAAAATTGGTCTTAGAATTTGATTTGGAGCATGGAGTTGGATTTGGCAAGGAAATGAAGATGGAGAAGAGAGGTTGATATAGAAAATCGTAAATGGAGGGGAGGAAGGGAGCTTGAAGACGTGTGAAATGAGAAGGGAATGAAAGAGTGCAGATGAGTTCTACTTTTGGAAGATATTTAAGTTAAAGCAAAATAGTACTTTACTTTATAGGCTTTACTTTACTTATTTGATTTCTTTTACATGTTGGTGACTCACACCATGAAAAACCGGCCCCCATATACTTAGAAGGGTATAATAGTCTTTGTTGACCAATTTAATTACTTATAACACATATGTTACAAACTAGCTTATAAAAGTTACTATTCATAAAAACAAGGCACATAGAAGTGAAATTTTTGATTTCCCATTGATATAGACTTCCAAATGTGATAATATAGTACACATGTTAATTAAAGAGTAATGATGGACATCTAGCCCTATAAAACTCATTTACAAGACAATTTTTCAAAAACGTGCTTTAAGACTCCTTAAAGCACATTTTGTGTTTTAACTTGTTTTCAAGCTTGGTTTTCTTTGGTAATTGATTTAATAGTTCATTAACATATTTATAAGGTATAGGTATGACCATTAGGTCTTATACAAATTTATCCCAAGCTTAGAGCACATTTTGCTCTGATTGACTTAAGGTATTTATTTGTGTTTTGCTTGGTTTCATTGTCTACCAAAGTTTCCTAAGGACTTAATTAGCCTTATTAAATCCTACTTGAATATTATTAAGTCTTTGTAGGCTCTTTGGGTCCTAACCAAGTTCACTCATGGCTTAGAGCATGTTTTTGCTCAAACTGTGTCTTAATGCTTTATTGCATTTTACTATGGTTTAAACTGTTCACTAATGTTTCTAAGGCACTTTTTAGCCTTTACATACCATAGTTTGATATTTAAACCACATATCAAGGTTTGGGGTATTTCAGCACCATAGCTGCTAGTTCGTTTTACATATACGGGTTCATATATACGAACCAATACTGTTAACTCAACAACAGTAAATAATAAGCAGCTATAAATACACAATTCATGCATATTAATTATCACATTCAGACAAACAATCTTATCACAGATCACACAGAAGTCTGAACTGAGGAAGCCCTCAGAGACAATCAGAGACACATAACAACATACCGTTCACCCGATGTATTACGGTGGAGTATGAATCAGCAAGATCCTATGCTCCTTGTGTAGTCTCTAACAATCTAAACAATACATAATGCTACTGATTAGCATACCGTATAACAACACAATCTACGGTACCCCGTACCGTCACTAACACTCCCGGTTAACCCCCCGTTATTAACTATCAATGTTTGTCGGGTTTTAGGTTTAACTCGAGATTGGAAAAGTGTTATATTACATGCGTAGTCTTGTTTGTATATTAGTATAGTTGTTGTTAAACTTGTTATCGCATGTAACTTAATGTTTGTACATCATACAGTTTGTTTCATTATTGTATGTGTGATCCTTTGTCATGCACTATGCATCTTACCTTAGTTTATTTTTCTAAGGTTTGTCTCTTTTCTTTCTTTTTTTTTAATTCAATGTGGTATAATTTTGTAAACTATACTTAATATTAATCCTTATTATCCATGAATACTCTTACATTAGAATTTCCATATCTAATGTTTATAATTCTTTTCTCCTTATTATCATTTTAATTATGATAATTATAATTATTGAACACATCATTTCTACACCATTACATATATTTATTTATATATGTGTGTTATGGAACTATTTATTATATGGTAAGTCTTATAATCTATATTCATTCTTTTAATGAATATCTCTTATATTATAAATGTTATAACTTATAACATTAAAAACCATATTATAAATTCCATTTAAAAATGTTATTATTTTCGAACAGCACCTATGTTCTTAAATATTTACAAAATCCACCACTTAATTAATATAATGTTACATTATGTATATAACATATCTTATGACATTTAAGTCATTAAAACAATTATAACCTATAATATTTTGTTTATAAATACCAATGGCCCTTATATTTTCGGCTTTTACTTATAACCACTAAACTTCTATAAAACCACAATTCAATCCAATTTATAATACATAGTTTTCTAATTCCCATTAAAACTATATATTATACACATTATCTTTATAAAACCTTATATATAACTCCAAAAATTACCAAACTATACCAAAAGGTTATAAACATTATTCTTAACCTTATTTTTCCTCTAATCTCGGTTTCTATACTTTGTACCTATTTGTAACAATGTTATAAAATACCATATATATACTTATATAATTCATATGAACTCCAAATTTAACCAAATAAACTTCTAAAAATTTCTAATAACTTAAGGACTTTACTAAACTCCATTTAGCACCCTTAAGTTTCGGTAATTACATTACACCCCAAACTTATAAATCTTTTACAATTTAATAAGTATCTTATTATAAGGTAGTATTTTAATTTCTTAAATTTTCAAACTTGGTCAAAGTCTCCTATATAGTCAACTTTGACTCTAATACCAAATGGGAACCAATTTTTCGGTAATTACTATAATAACCTATACTTTTCTATTTTTACAATTTTGACCCAAAACTTTATAAAATGTTATAATTTTTATTAAATTCATTTAAAAACCCTAAATTTCTAAATTAGCCCACGGCTTTCTAATTCCTAATAATTACGAATTGGCCCCAATTTTAATTATAAGCATAAATAAAACTAAATAAGCTTATAAACTTAAATTAAAATGGCCTAATGACATGGCCTTATTACAACCTTGAACTTGCAAAATAAATTACACAATAAATGTCTCAAAATATGGCATATATATTCGGCCTCACTTAGGTTTAATTATTTTTCCACATAATGTCATAATTTGACCATTATGTTAATTAAATCTCTTAAATGACTAGCTTAATTTATCTTAGCCATTTTTTTCCATTTTTAGGTCAATATGACCTATATTGAAGTTTCACTCTCGGCCATATATATATATACTTAAAATTACAAAAATCATAAGTTTAAGGTGTTTATACCTTGATTATCCTTGTATGCTCTCGGCCACTTGTAGGAAAAATCACCACATGATTTAGACATGTTTAATACACAAAAACAAGATATGGTTACACTCCAAGCTTGAGCTTAACCATAAGGAATAATTAATGTAAGATTTAAGGCAAAAATCACCTTAAAAATGCAAGGGAAGTTCTAAGTGGTTTCGACCTGAACCAAACACACCACAAGGTGTTAGATCCACCATATTGACATAGGAAATAGTTAGATCTCGAAATTCTACCTTGTTGTTAGGTTTTACCTTGGAAAAATGCCTTAAAAGAGAGTATTTCTCTTGGATCTGGTCACCCTTGCTCCAAATGGCTAACCAACAGATTCCACATGAAAGGAGAAGAAGATGAGGCTATGACCAAAGTTTCACAGCCAAACTCGAAGGGAATCAAAAGTTATGAGCTTAAAGCACATTTTTACCTTAAAATGTAGATTTGAACAACCTTGGTCCCTCTACTGGTCTCAACCGAGTTTAGCTCTTGTTCTAACCTTAGAACACTGAGAATAAGCCATAGGAATTGATGAGCCACGAAATTAGGTGTTGGTGGTGAGAAGATGAAGAAAAAGAGCTAAAAATGACATTAAAACACTTACATTAGGAGCTTAGGAGCTAGGCTTGCCTTCCATGCTCAAGAACAGCTTGAGAGCTTAAGGAAGGGGAGGAGCTCGGCTGGGCAAGAGAATCGGACAAGGAAGGAAGGAAAGAGTGGAAAGATTAATAATGAAAATGTAAAAAGTAAAGTTACTTTGCAAATTGAAGTTAGGTATAATTTGTCAACAATATTGCATGCCTCCTCTCTTATTGCAGCCGGTTCCTTGGTCCAAATGGGTCAATTAATTGACCATTGACCATGCTTGGTCAATATTGACTCATGCGGGCCCCACTTTAGGGTTTTATTAATATTTTAATATTAAATTTGTAAAAATCGTAAATTTGGAATTAAATTCCTAATATGATATAATATGATTAATATCATATTTAAGGTATTATAATTTTTAAGCCCATTAAAAATCAATTTAAAGGCAATCTCACAAAAACGTGCTTTAAGGAGTTTTAGCGCACATTTTGTGTCACAGGGTGTTCCTGAGCTTAGTTTCCTTGAGAATGGTTTTGTTGTGTTCCTTACTTCATTATAATACTTAGGAATCCACTTTGGATCCTATTTGAGGTACAATCTTTATGGTGTCTTAAAGCACATTTTTGGCTTTACCGATCTTAAGGCGTGTTTTGCCTTGTTGAGATCTTTTAGATTGTTCCCCAATAATATTTAGATGTTTAATAATCATCTTAGATCATTAATAGATCATTTAATTATATTTTAAAGTTAGGGGTATTTCAGTCTACCCCCCTTAAAAAGGCTTCGTCCCGAAGTCCTTAATCCTCTACAGTTCACCTAAGGAATCAAGTTCCACTAAGTAACCAAACAGTCCATTGCTAGGGAGTAACTCCCACTAGGTTCAACCTAGTCTATACATACATATATATCAAATACAAACTCATGGTATAACTCATTCATATCACAGCACTAAACAAGGTGCACATCCACTCATCATCAAAAGTACTCAGCGGTACTATATATTCAACCAGGTGCACTAAGGCACATACATAAATGTATCATACATACAATCATCCAAACAACATGTATGACGCAGCATACCAACAAAAACAACACAAAAACAAGACCTAATGCACAACATGTGCGCAAGCCAAGTGGTGTCTACCCCCCTTAAAAAGGGTTTGACCACGAACCCGTATAAGTATCACAGCTACTACTCGAAGAGTGCTGGGTACTTCGCTCTCATGGAGTCCTCTAACTCCCATGTAGCCTCCTCCACCTCATGGTTCGACCAGAGAACCTTGACCATGCTAACGGTCTTGTTCCTAGTCTGCCTCGTCTTCGTATCGAGAATGCGGAGTGGTACTTCCTCATATCGTAGAGCGGGGTCCAACTCTAAAGTCTCTGGCTGCAAAACGTGCGATGGATGGGGCACATACCTCTTCAACTGTGAAACGTGAAAGACGTCGTGCACCCTCCCGAGCTCTGCTGGTAAATCCAGTCTGTAGGCTAACGGGCCCACTCGCTCCCTAATCGCATAAGGTCCAACATACTTTGGGCTCAACTTGCCCTTCTGCCCAAACCGGAATATCCCCTTCATGGGTGACACTCTAAGGAATACCATATCGTCGGTAGTGAACTCAATGTCCCTCCTCTTGGTGTCTGCATTTGCTTTCTGCCGGTCTGAGCTGCTCATATTCTTGCGAATCTGTAGGACATCCTCCTTAATCTGCTCTAGGTACTCTGGTCCTAGAAGCGTAGTCTCGCTGGCCTCATCCCAGCATAAAGGAGTCCTACACGGTCTACCATAAAGTGCCTGAAATGGTGGCATCTGTATCGAGGAGTGGTAGCTGTTGTTGTAGGCGAACTCTATCAAGTGTAGACGCTCTAACCACTCCCCTGAAAATCTAAGGCACATGCTCTCAGCATGTCCTCCAGTGTCTGGATGGTCCTCTCACTCTGACCGTCGGTCTGTGGATGGAACGCCGTACTAAGCTTCAACTTTGTACCCAAGGCTTCCTGAACCTGTCCCCAGAATCTGGACAAAAATCGAGGGTCCCTATCAGAAACAATAGTCTTTGGCACACCATGGTGCCGGATCACCTCCTTCTGGAACAAGTCCGCTAACTTCGGACGTTCCAGGTATCCTTCATAGCAACAAATTTTGCCACCTTCGTCAGACGGTCCACAATGACCCAAATCGTGTTCAGTCCTCCCTTAGTCGGTGGGAGACCGACAACGAAATCCATCGAATGTCCTCGAACTTCCAACAAGGAATAGGCATAGACTGCACTAAACCTCCGGGTCTCCTATGCTCAAACTTAACCTTCTGACAGGTCAAGCATCTAGCCACTACTCAGCTACATCCTTCTTCATCCCGCTCCACCAGAAATGAACCTTCAAATCCTTATACATCTTCGACGAACCAGGGTGGACGGATAAGGACGAGCAATGAGCCTCCTGGAGTATCTTCTCCTTCAGATCAGGAGACGACTCCGGAATACACAAACGGCCCTTCAGTCGAATCATGCCATCATCGCACAGTTCGAAGTCATATTTAGCCTCTCAAAACAACCATCTATCATTTTCTGCCTGATACTCTGCATATAGTGATCACTCTCCTGTGCAGCTCGTATCTCATCAATCATACTGCTGTTTGCTAATAAAGTGAACAATGAATGAGCTCTGCGGCTCAGGGTCAGCTACACATTCGCCTTGCCCTCTTTGTACCTCAGGTCTATATCGTAGTCCTTCAAGAACTCGACCCATCTTCTCTGTCGCATGTTCAGCTCCTTCTGAGAGAAGAGATGCTGTAGACTCTTGTGATCAGAGTAGATAGTGACTGTCACACCATACAAATAATGTCGCCAGATCTTCAAAGCGAAGACTACTGCGCCTAACTCAAGGTCATGTGTGGGGTAATTCACCTCATGCTTCTTCAGCTGTCGGGATGCGTAAGCAACTACCTTCCCGTGCTGCATAAGCACACAGCCTAGACCGGTTCCAGAGGCATCACAGTATACCTCGAACCCATCAGTGCCCTCAGGGATAGTAAGAACGGGCGCTGATGTCAGGAGATCCTTCAGCGTCTGAAAGGACTGCTCACACTCTGCAGACCATAAGAACTGGGATTCCTTCTTCATTAGATTAGTCATTGGTTTGGCTTCCTTGGAGAAGTCCTTCACAAATCTTCGATAATACCCTGCCAAACCCAGAAAGCTACGGACGTCTGTGACTGTCTTCGGCCTTGGCCAACTCTTCACTGCCTCAATCTTAGCAGGATCTACAGATATGCCGCTAGCTGATATAATGTGTCCTAGAAATGACACGCTGTCTAACCAGAACTCACACTTAGAGAGTTTGGCCTACATTGGTTCACTCTCATAATATTCAACACCTGTCTCAAATGGAACTCATGATCTTCCTTGGTTTTTGAATAGATCAGAATATCGTCGATGAAGACTACAACTGAACTATCAAGATGCTCTCTAAAAAGTCGGTTCATCAAGTCCATGAATATGGCTGGCGCATTCGTCAGTCCGAATGGCATAACGGTGAACTCATAGTGTCCATACCGTGTCCTGAAAGCTGTCTTCTCAATGTCACCCTCTGCAATCCTAATCTGATGGTAGCCAGATCTGAGGTCTATCTTCGAGAACACTCTGGCTCCTCTCAGCTGATCAAACAAATCATCTATCCGTGGTAATGGGTACTTGTTCTTGACTGTAACCGCATTAAGCTCGCGGTAGTCGATGCAGAGTCGCATACTGCCGTCCTTTTTCTTGACGAACAGCACTGGAGCACCCCAAGGAGAAACACTAGGTCGATGAATCCCTTGTCGAGGAGGTCCTCCAGCTGTAGCTTCAGCTCCCTCATCTCAGCCGGTGCCATACGGTAGGGTGCCTTAGCAATGGGGCCCGTACCTGGCAACAATCGACGCGAACTCAACCTCGCGCACAGGCGGCATGCCTGGCAGCTCATCAGGAAATAAGTCGGGAAAATCTACCACGACTGGAATGTCTACGTCCGTCACGTCGCTCTGTCTCGTGTCCTGTACATAACAGAGGAAGGCTTGTCGGCCCTTCCTAACATCCTTCATCAGGGACAATGCTGACACGATCTTGACAGTCGGCTCTCTCCTCACACTGCGGTATGACACTGTCTTGCCGCTCGGCCCCTTCAGCAATAGTCGATGCTCTGCACAATGAAGGCGGCCGCGGCCCCTATGTTTCTGTAGCCAATCCATGCCCACTATGATGTCAAAACCCAAGTTTCTGAACTCGATCAGGTCAATGGGAAAGGTCTCAGTCATAATGCTGATCTCTAACCCTGTATACTGTCTAGTGCAACCTACTTTCTCCTTCGAAGGAAGGGTGACTGAAAAGTCTGAAAGCGGTTCGGGGGTGGCCCCCAGCTTCTTAGCAAACGTCGAGGAAATAAAAGAATGCGAAGCCCCTGAATCGAACAATACGGAAGCACTAACACCATCAATAGGAAAGGTACCTGAGATTATCTCTCGTATTAGCATCGAGTCCCAATAAATCACTAATTTACTGTTGTTTGTAATTGTCATACCTGTGATGACATTACCAGACTCCTTGGCTTGCGCCATGTCTAAGATGCAGATGGTACCCTCCTTTCCCTTACTATAGCCTGAAGTTATGAATTATCGGTATCAACAAAACTGAACACAAACACTTGAAAGTAGGAAACTCTTATTTCATTCATCCAACTGTATTTTACAAGGTTACACACTTACTACTGCTATTACATCAATACTGTCGAAAAGTAAATTTAAACGGCCAGGTCGGATGTGGGTATCATTCACTAGAGCTGGTGGTGCGGTATTGAGCTTAATGCTCTTAATACCATGATATACAAGCCTCGACTCTCCACCAAATATCAACACATCCCCAGACTTGAGGATGATCTTGCTTGCTAGATCCATCCTCTTCTGGTCTCCATAAATAAACTCAGCATCATCGCCGATGGAAAATGATACAACTGGTATTCCTCTGGTGATGGACTCGGTCGTCTCATCACGGTCCTGGTGCATTCCAAGCTTCCCTCCCTGTTCATAGTAATTGATGATGCAAACGTCAGGTGTCATGTCGGGTAATGGATAAGTCTCACAGTCTTGAGCAGTATCCATTGCGTTTCTCACCAAGGTAAGGAAACTCTCAGGTATCCTAGGTATAGGTATGTCACCTACCATCCTCACCTCTCGATAAACCCTAGCTTGTGGATCCCAATCTTTCCCTAAGCACATCATGTGCAGTTTCATTCTAGAACCACTAGTAAATACAGGGGTAAAAACCTCCTATGCCCTTACCCAAAGCTCTACACTCATTCACTATGGTGATTTGCTCATCTAGGGTTAGGAACTCTCTGAGAAGTATCATGCCCGGTCTGACTACATGACACAACTCACTAGGGTACTCCCGTCTTTCTTCCACGGGTCTAGGTGATCTCTGTCTTGTAAGTATGGGATAGCAGATATCGAAGTCTCCTAAGAGGTAAAAGGTTTCCTAGGTAAGTTGTTTATCTAAAACGGTAATTAAACACTCATTCATGCCAAGGTAAAACGTTTAACACTTAGTCATGCTTTCATACAATGGTTAAGGTTTCAAATGCTAACCTTCACCGCGCTGGGTACTAGTGCCAGCGCCTGAAGCTCCCGCTGCATTCAGCATACGGTTGCCCGGCGGGTTCCTCTGGCCCTGGTTCTGCTGCTGCGGCTGCTGCTGCTGCCCTCTCTGGGCTTGGGGCGCCGGCCCCCTCTGGCCACCTCGGGCTCCACCTCCTCCAGTAGGTGCGCCCTGAGTCCCCTTCGGTGGGCGGTACGCTCGGCTATCTGGATTATTAAAGCACTCGAACGACCTGTGGCCCTTCTTTCCACAGTGGTGGCAGTCCACCGCTTGCCCGGTGCAGTCGACACCCGGGTGGTCTTTACCACAACGCTTGCAGTGAAAGTGGCGCTGGGGTGCAGAACCTATTATCATGTCACACTCAGGTTAGTACAAGGATGGTAATGGGTAGTGTAGTACACAATTTATTCACAAGGTTAGATCGCTTACCCTTAGGGGGTATAGATCTAAGAGGCTGCACATCGTAGGTAGGCCCGGTCAGCAACGGGACCTTGTCTTTACCCTTTTGGCTGGCCTGCTCCTTCTTCTTCTCCCTCCAGGAGAACTTCTTCTTCCTGTGATCGTCAAAGTGTCAGGATTAGCAGGTATGAAAGCAGGCAGTAAGTAAGTAATTTAATGGATTAAATAACTTAAGGTGGTTCTTACTTCCAACCCTTACTGCCTCCGCCTCCAGCCTCAGCCTGCCTCTTTCTCTGGGGCCTTACGCTTCTGCCCCTGGCCGTCCTCCCGGCTGTTCACCATCATCTCAGTCCGAGAAGCGGCGTCATAGCACTCCTGCAATGTATCAATGAGTTCCCCGAACTGTAACAAATCAACTGAGTGATAAGGTACAAACTGTCAATTAGTTTTACCTGAACCGTAGGGTACAAGGTAGCACCCATGGCGGCCTTAATAGCATATCTCAACCCGCCTCTAAACTTTCTACCTTCACAGCATCAGAATATACAACTCCTGGGACGAAGTCCAAGAGCCCAATAAACAAGGAGTAGTACTGATCTACTGTCATACTACCCTGTCTCAAGGACTCAAACTCCTCCCTCTTCCTCTGCTTCAGATGAGCAGGATAGTACTTCTCTCTCAGTAACTCCACGAAACCAGTCCACCCAAAACCCTCTGTAGCAAGGTAATGTGCCTCACGGACCTCCACCATGTGGCAGCGTCCTTCAGGTGAAAGGCTGCTATATCGACTCGGTGCTCAGCAGCACGTGTATGGCATCGAAGGCCTTCTCGTGCTCAACAATGAATCTCTCCAGGACAGTGGGGTCAGCAAACTCCATCA